>WWET01005104.1:36300-50591 GCA_011038615.1 Limnodynastes dumerilii
ACACACACACACACACACACACACACACACACTGTGCCCCCTTCATCATACACACACACACACACACTGTGCCCCCTTCAACACACACACACTGTGCCCCCTTCATCATATACACACACACTGCGTCCCTTCATCATACACTCACACTGTCCCATCACAATACACACACTGCCCCTTCTGCTCCTTTACTTACCCTTTATTTGCTCTTCTTTTGTCTTTTATCTTCGGTATTCTGCTCTGTCTGGTATATTCTGGTATTCTTCTCTTTCTTCCGGCTCCTCACCCTGAATGACGTCACGCCCGGCCGACACGCAGAAGAACAGCAGACTTAAAGAGAAGGAGGAAGCCGGGTGCCGCCACCGGAAAGGTATTTTTTATTTTTTTTAAATCATAGCTTTTGCCGCTGCCCCCCAGGGCCCGGCACTCCCCAGGGCCCGGCGCCCAAGGCGATTGCCTAATAGTAGCGCCAGCCCTGCCTGCATGCAATGAATACAATTAACTTGACTCCCCTGCAATCAACATGGTTTAGCCCAGGAGTAACTAATTTCAAGCACTTACTTAAGTCTGGATCCACTGGAATGGGGGTGGAGTTTGATGACGTGTCTCTCATTGCTACATTTAAATGTTTTATATATATATATATATCCCAAAAATTTAAGTTATTTGCAAGACTTATAGCATAAGTATAAAAAGGCCTTCCTGACACATTTTTATTATACCAATGTTTCAGTCATATCAAATGATTTTCCTCAGGGTGAGCAAAAATAAGTACCAACAAACATGCTTTTTGCTCACCCTGAGGAAAATAATTTGATATGATTGAAACGTCGGTATAATAAGAATGTGCCGGGAATGCCTTTTTACACTTATGCTATAACTCTTGTGAGTGAATTCAATTATTGGGATGTGTATGGATTAATTTTGGAAGAGCACAGCAAGCAAGGTTTTTGATGTTTGAGGAGTGACAGGAATTGCAAAACCATAATTTGCATAGATTCACAGTTCTCCCACAATTGTGGGAGATTTGCCGGCTTTCCCTGGATACTGGGAGAAATGCCACATTTTCTGGAGTCTCCCAGATATTCCAGGAAAGTCGACAACCCTGGTTTAAATATATATATATATAGGCTTGTAGAAAACTGCACTCCAATAAAAGAAAATGAAACTTGCTGAGGTGCAGTCACAGGAACAAATGTAGAATGATAAGGAATGATGCACTCTCCAGTCTTGCAAATAGTAAGCAAAGTATAGTTTAATCACCGACGTTTCAGAGGCCACAGGGTACCCTGTAGAACTACAAGCATCAGCATGCCTATGGATGGCAGGGCATTAGGCACCATGCCCTGCCATCCAGGGACCGCTGAGCAGCTGCTAGAGAAAAAAAAAAATCTCTCTCTTAACGCTGCAAAACACTTCCTGCTAGCAGGAAGTGCCAGCGCTACTGAGGCTATTACCCAGTGCCTGAAGTATCGTGAGAACGTGATTTCAGGCACTGGGTAATAGTCTCTCACTAGCGCCGGTCACCTCCTGCTAGCAGGAGGTGATTTGCGGCGTTAACAGAGAGATTTTTTTTTTCCTCTGGTTATTTTTTTACCGCTGGCTGCCTATACAGCAGCGGTAAAAAAATAATTGAATGGGCGAATTTTTATCGCTCAATTGCCGGCGAAGGCGTCGTATTTTTACCGACGCAAAGTTTTTGAATACTTCGCCGGCAATTGAATCGGGCCCTTAGAGTGCTGGCTTTTTTCTTGTTGCTCGCTCTCTCTCTCTCTTTCTCTCTCCCCTCTCTCTCTCTCTCTCTCTCTCTCTCAAAAACACAGGAAAGCGCACACAGTCCAAAGATGATCACACAATATAATTTGGGATTGACTCAGTTCTAAAGCCAAAGTTTCTTATCTTTCAAGCACTAGGCTGCTTCTTTCAGCCACTGCCTCCAAACGTCCAATATCGGAAAGGATCTTTAAGCCTTGCCACAAATCTAGAAATACAAGAGGGAAGGACAGGAGCGCTTCATAGTGCAATATCTCTTTTATTCAGTCGATCGCTAAAATCAAACAACGTACCAGATCATAAAAGTAAAACAGCATGTAAACAATCACGTGGCAAACACAGGATACTCGCCGCCTGAGGTATTGTCGGGCAATGCCAAAATGATCCGTCTAATCAAGCAGCACCCGGGAGAGACACTGATGGCTGTGAGGAATTACAATTAGCCCCATCCCTACGCGTTTCATCATGTTCGGACTGTCAGGGGGATAGAGTGGGACGAAATTCAAGGGGTATTTATGACAACAGGATTTAACACTTTAAAGCCTGTTTGGTCACTGTACATGGATTGGTTCAGAGATTCACAAATTCCACGATAACAGACTCTCCAACATGACCCCCTCCATTCGGTACATAATACTCTTCTCCTGCTCTTCCTTCCTAATGTCTGATTGCAGTCACCTGTGTTATACTAGTTATTTGAATAGAAAGGTGTGTAACACAGGTGACTGCAATCAGAGATTAGGAAGGAAGCGCAGGAGCAGAGTATTATGTACCGAATGGAGGGGGTCATGTTGGAGGGTATGTTCACATATGCCCCCATAAAAAAAACACGTCACATATGGCCACAATAGAAAAAAAACCACTTCACATATGCCCCCATAAAAAAAACACGTCACATATGGCCACAATAGAAAAAAAACCACTTCACATATGCCCCCATAAAAAAAACACGTCACATATGGCCACAATAGAAAAAAAACCACTTCACATATGCCCCCATAAAAAAAACACGTCACATATGGCCACAATAGAAAAAAAACCACTTCACATATGCCCCCATAAAAAAAACACGTCACATATGGCCACAATAGAAAAAAAACCACTTCACATATGCCCCCATAAAAAAAACACGTCACATATGGCCACAATAGAAAAAAAACCACTTCACATATGCCCCCATAAAAAAAACACGTCACATATGGCCACAATAGAAAAAAAACCACTTCACATATGCCCCCATAAAAAAAACACGTCACATATGGCCACAATAGAAAAAAAACCACTTCACATATGCCCCCATAAAAAAAACACGTCACATATGGCCACAATAGAAAAAAAACCACTTCACATATGCCCCCATAAAAAAAACACGTCACATATGGCCACAATAGAAAAAAAACCACTTCACATATGCCCCCATAAAAAAAACACGTCACATATGGCCACAATAGAAAAAAAACCACTTCACATATGCCCCCATAAAAAAAACACGTCACATATGGCCACAATAGAAAAAAAACCACTTCACATATGCCCCCATAAAAAAAACACGTCACATATGGCCACAATAGAAAAAAAACCACTTCACATATGCCCCCATAAAAAAAACACGTCACATATGGCCACAATAGAAAAAAAACCACTTCACATATGCCCCCATAAAAAAAAACACGTCACATATGGCCAAATTAAAAAAAAACACCACTTCACATAGGATTTTTTATTTTATTTTTATGGACATATTTGGCCCATTTTTAAAACATTTATTATTTGGAGGGGGCACATTGTGTTACTAATTTTATATATGTACCGGCATGTATGTCGGTATATTTCATTTATTGAGGGGCATTTTGGGATGTGTTTTTTGTTTTTTTTTGTCATATGTGACTATTTTTTATTTTTGTTGGGGCCATATGTGAAGTGGTGTTTTTTTTATTTGGCCATATGTGACGTGTTTTTGTTTATGGGGCCATATGTGAAGTGGTGTTTTTTTAATTTGGCCATATGTGACGTGTTTTTGTTTATGGGGGCATATGTGAAGTGGTGTTTTTTTTATTTGGCCATATGTGACGTCTTTTGTTTATGGGGGCATATGTGAAGTGGTGTTTTTTTTATTTGGCCATATGTGACGTCTTTTGTTTATGGGGGCATATGTGAAGTGGTGTTTTTTTTATTTGGCCATATGTGACGTCTTTTGTTTATGGGGGCATATGTGAAGTGGTGTTTTTTTTATTTGGCCATATGTGACGTCTTTTGTTTATGGGGGCATATGTGAAGTGGTTTTTTTTATTGGTTGGCATATGTGGCATTAGTTTCTGTAGGTTAAGTGCAACTTGTGTAATCTTTTATTTTTTTGGTGTGTGGGCACGTGTAGAGGTGTTTTTTTTTAAATGGAGCGGGCAGTGTATGTGTATTTTTTCACTAAAGGGGCATGTGTACACATTTTGAACAGGGCATGCTGCCGATAGTACTTCTACAAGCGCTAGCATGCCCTGTCATTCATGGGCATGCTTGCGCCTGTAGTTCTACTACCTGCAGTATGCCCTGTCGGCCGGGAGTTTGTTTTTTTTTACACATAGCCTGCGGCGGCGGGGCAGCCGGGGGAAGGGGTTAAATTTTTTATATACAGCGGGTTTTTTTAAAACTTTTTTTTTAAAGGTACGGTGAGCTGCCTCTACGATTCCACCAGCTCTGAGCTGGTGTGCACGGAGTATTTAAATGAGAAAGCGGAGCTTTTCTCATTTAAATATCCTGGCACACCCCCCTTTTCAGTCGGAGTCGGATGCTGGCGGATACCATAAACTCCGTCAGCAATCCGACTTCCTTGCGCCTTTTGCGCATGTGCAGTTGCACTAATTAGCTTCGCATCCGTGTGAATTTCACACGGATGCGTAGCTCTGAATCCGGGCCTATATTTCAATCTAATTCGAATTCACTTCAGAGTTTGATCATGGGATGCATTCATTTAGTGTGTTATGAATTAGACACCATTTTAACATATTTTAATAGAATGTAATAAACTAATTATCTTAATAACCAAAAGAGAAATTTTTCGAGGGACGCTATTCTGATAATTACAAGGGAGGTTTTAAAAATCAATACAAGTGCAGCCGTGTGGCGCTCAGTATTGGTTATTTGCCGTCTGTTTTCTAAAAAATACTTGATTTGTTTCTAAAAAATACTTGTTTTGTTTTATAAGTAGATTATTATTGGTTGCTGGATGTATGTATTAAAGTAACACTTGCCTCAAGTTTTATGTTTCTTTGATCAATTTTTTGCATGTAGCTGTCAGATGTTTTAACATGTTTATTGTGGAATTTGTGAATCTCTGAACCAATCCATGTACAGTGACCAAACAAGCTTTAAAGTGTTAAATACTGTTGTCATAAATACCCCTTGAATTGGGCTGCCTGGCTGCTGCCAGATTGATTAGGGTTGACACCTGTCACCTGCAGGTAAAAGACCTGCTAGCCTGAGCAGTCTCTTTCTCACTGTCCAGGGAAGGAAGGCACAATCCGTTCGTGTGAGAGAACCTGTAGCCACTGTGATTGCTGGTATTGCAAACTGCTATTCGTTGTATATAGGATTAGTCAGGTGTGACTTATGTTGGGTAGTGCCGGACAGGCAAGGTGTTTATTTTGTATTTTTGTTTTGTTTTCTATACTGAATAAAACTGACTGAGGTCAATTGCATCGTACTACCTGGAGTTGGTGTGAAATCCTTGCTGAAAATCCCCTCTCACTCACAATTGGTGGAGAATGCAAGCAGCAGCAGAAAAATCAGAAAAAGTGGTGAGCAAAAGAGGAGAAAGTTTTTTCCTATACCAAAAGACTGATATTTGCTGAGAGATTGCAGCAACAAGGGAAACATTTCCATTTAAGATTTAAAGAGACAGACTGCAAGCTGGTGTAAACTGGCATCCTATTTAAAAACTGCAAAGTTTGTGTTTACACACCCCAAAGCCAACATGGAGGATCTTGTTAAGGCCTTGCTGGAGACTACCCGGGTGCAGCAGAGGGCTATGGAGGAAGCAGTACACCAGATGGCAGAGGTAGTCAAAAATGTGTCCTCAAATGCAGTGTCTAGCTCCAGTACCATAAGGGCTAGTCACTTCCTTCAAAAAAATGGCTGTGATTGATGATGTGGAGGCATACATGACCAGCTTTGAAAGAACCGCAGAGCGGGAGAACTGGCCTAAGGTACAGTGGGCTGGCCTGTTGGCACCTTTTCTGGCTGGTGAGCCCCAGAAAGCCTATTATGATTTAAGCGCTGCAGATGCACAGGACTATGAAAAATTGAAAACAGAAATTTTGACTTGCCTGGGAGTCACACTGTCAGTTCGAGCACAGAGGGGGCACAGCTGGGTTTATGGACAAGCCTCCACGCTCACAAATGCATTATTACCAAGAAGTGGTTACAGCCTGAGGCGCTAACGGGACCACAGATAGTGAAAAGAATCATCATGGACTGTTATCTAAGGTCTCTACCCGCAGTGCTGCGCAAGTGGGTGAGCCACGGAGACCCTCAGACTGCTAACAAGTTGGTCAAGATGGTGGAGCGATACCTCACAGCAGAGGAGTTGATGGACACACTGCAGCGGCCCCTAGAGCCCTGACAGCGCGTTTCGACCATGACTGGTAAGACTGTTTTGAGGGAAAAGGGTGATGGGCGGCCTAAAGAATGTTTGCATGAACAGTTGGACGGGACTGTGAGGCTAGGAAGGACCCCGCCACACAAGAGACTTGGCTCTTATGTGCCTAAATGTTTTAGGTGTGGTAAGCCAGGACATATTATTGCTAACTGTCCAATAATGCAAGAGCCTATGCAATGTGATGCTGCTTTTGATTATCATGGAATGTCTCTATGCTAAGTTAGCCTGTACCATTTTACCTCAGCCAGAGAAACAGACGTGTGTGTGATCCATATAGATGGTAAGCAGGTAGAGGCATTGCTGGATTCGGGAAGTTTGGTTACCCTTGTGGAAACAGGGTTGGTAAACTCCTCAAAGTACCTGCGAACCAAAGTAGGGGTAACTTGTATACACGGTGACACCCGACATTATGTCGCTGCTAAAGTAAATATTGACACGCCTTGTGGTGCAGCTGCTGGTAAAGTTGGGGTAGTCCCTAGTTTGGTACATGATGCCATAATTTTGAGAGATTTTCTCCATTTTTGGAAGCTATGGGAGTCCCATGTGGTCTCAGGAATAAGGGGTATAGACCCGTGTGTTTCCACTGACGAACATTTAGCGGTGGTCGTAACCTCTGACCTGCCAGGTCTCTTGCCCTTCGTTAATATGGCTGGAGACCTAGCCTGTAATGAGGATCAGACTGAGGCACCTCCCACGGGTGAGTCAGTAGATATGTCTGAGAGTATGCCTAACCTTGAGGTGAGATAGGAACTGTTTGCCACAGAGCATTAAAAGACCCCACCTTGTTACAGGCCCGTCAAAATGTGAAGGTGATTAATGGTGAACCAGTAGAGCCTGGTGATAGGCTGGTGTACCACATGGTTGTTCGTAATGAACTTCTGTATCACGTGGTTAAAAGAAGTGATGAGATCATAGAACAGTTGGCAGTTCCCCGTTCCTATAGGAGGACTGTGTTAGACCTTGCTCACGGTCACCTCACTGCAGGGCACTTAGGGGCAGAAAAAAACCACTGAAAGGATCTTACAGAGGTTCTTTTGGCCAGGGGTGCATAAAGAAGTGTCAGAATATTGTTCTTCCTGCCCTGATTGTCAATATCATTAGCAAAGACCCCATTTCAGGAGCCCACTAGTATATATGCCCATCATAGAGGTCCCATTTGACAGGATAGCCATGGATCTTGTTGGGCCCTTATTAAAATCTGCTCGGGGGCACCAATACATCCTGGTAATAATGGATTATGCTACCCGGTATCTGGAAGCCATTCCGTTGCGCAACACGTCCACGAAAATTATAGCTAGAGAACTGGTGCATGTTTTCAGCAGGGTGGGAATCCCAAAAGAAATTCTGACAGACCAAGGTACCCCTTTAATGTCAAGAATTATGAAAGAAATGTGTAAATTATTCAAGGTTACTCAGCTCCAAAAGTTCCGTTTATCATGGGTTAGTGGAAAGGTTTAACAAAACCTTGAAAAGTATGCTAAAGAAGGTGGTTGATAAGGATGGTAAAAACTGGGATTATCTGCTGCCATATTTATTGGCCATTCAAGAAGTCCCTCAATCCTCCACAGGGTTCTCGCCATTTGATTTGTTATATGGGAGACACCCCACAGGGTTGCTGGATGTGGCAAAAGAGACGTGGGAGGAGCAATCCACTCCATATAAAAGTGTAATTGAACATGTGTCTCAAATGCAGGACAGAATTGCTGCAGTCGCGCATTGTTAAGGAGCACATGGGACAGGCCCAACTTGCTCAACAAAGGGTATATAATAGGAATGCCCGCATACGCACATTTGCTCCTGGAGACAGAGTGCTGATTCTGGTGCTTTGTCTCGTGTGTATTCCTTCGGGGCTACAAGTGTTCCGACCCCCACGTCAAAACAGGGGAGGGAGATATGTGACAGGGTCACTGGATTTGTGTTTGAAGGGAGGTATATTTCTGCCAGGTTACTGGCCTGTGTGTTGTAAGCCCCAGGGAAATTATCTGTGTGTGTTCTCATGTTAGGAAACCCTTCCCAGAAGTTCACCAGCTTTTGGCAAATGCTGGTAAGGGTCGCTGGGGTGGATGGTTGGAAGAGAGGGAGGGTCCAACATCCATTAGGCCCAATCTGGGTCTTTGGGCTGCCTGGCTGCTGCCAGATTGATTAGGGCTGACATCTGTCAGCTGCAGGTAAAAGACCTGCTAGCCTGAGCAGTCTCCCTCACTATCCAGGTAAGGACTGCACAATCCGTGCGTGTGAGAGAACCTGTAGCCACTGTGATTGCTGGTATTGCAAACTGCTATTCGTTGTATATAGGATTAGTCAGGTGTGACTTATGTTTGGGTAGTGCCGGACAGGCAAGGTGTTTATTTTGTATTTTTGTTTTGTTTTCTCTCCTAAATAAAACTGACTGAGGTCAGTTGCACCGTGCTACCTGGAGTTGGTGTGAAATCCTTGCTGAAAATCCCCTCTCGCTCACAATATGTAGAACAATGTGTGTGCATGGGGGCATATTAGTTACAATTTTTTGTCCTCCTCCAGACGCCTGAAGGACAGTGACTAATTATGATCTTCTATCTTTAAAATAAAAGTCAGAGAATTAGTTACAAATATCTGCAGACATGTGTTTAAGCCACCCGCCACTTACAAGGCTTCTCTGTTAGGTGGTCCTAACTCCCAACCTTGGGTCACATATCAAATATCTTTCTAAACTGAGAGCTCACCTCTTATAGAGATGCCCAAGTCTTCTGTAGCTTATATATAAGCTACAGAAGATCAGATACTTTCATTATCTCTGAGTCTTAGAGGTTTCTATGAGTTTGTGGTGTGATTCTGGAATTTCCTCTGTGGCCTCTAGGGGACGCTGTTATATCTTTGAAAGTATTATGCTTTATCAGACTGAGCTTTCAAAGAAAACTGAACTTTGCTTGTAGATAATTTTCAAATAATACTTCTTGCAACAACACCAAAGCTATTTATAAAAAAGAAAGGAATAAGAATAGCATCTATGATCTGATACTATACTGATGTGCACTGTAATTCTTGGATTATATTATATATCCAACTATAGCAGTGCTCTTGTTACTTCAGACATATGACTACAAAATGCTCTGCATGGTGAGTGAAAATAAAAATTACTGAGGGTGTCTCAGGCATCCACAGAGTTTGTGGGCTGGATCCTCCTCTAAGAATGTCACATTACTTACGCCTGCTGGTTGCGTAAGTCGCCTTGTCTATTCATACTGCGCATGCACAGTACCGTGATTACGCACGGAACTCCTGAAGGAACAAGCACGCAATGTGAGAGGGAGGAGGGATTTTAATTGTGCAATAAGGGCTGGGTTAAGCCATGTTAGTAAGGCAGTAAGATATAGCTCACTGGAGACAGAAGCCTGGGAGCAGATTGCAGGTAAGTACCACTGTGCAGGTGTTACAGAGTATGGGTGCAGGCTGTATGGCACATAGATAAATCAGAAAGTGCAGGTGGTAAAGCAAACAGAAAACAGTGGCGGTGCAAATGGTACTGGACACAGGTAAGCATAATGAATAAGGGGCTATATCACACAGGTAAGTCTAATATAGCACACAGGTAAGTCTAACATAACACACAGGTAAGTATGACTGTATACATGATATAACACAGGTAAGTCTAATATAGCACACAGGTAAATCTAATATATCACACAGGTAGGTGTGACTGTATAAGTGATTTAACACAGGAAAGTCTAATGAATGAAATGCTCTAGCACACAGGTAACTCTGACTGTATAAATGATATAACACCCAGATAGTCTGACTATATAAATGATGTAACAAACAGAAAACTTAGCACCATGGCCAGGATCAGAGAAAGGCATCTATCCCAGTGCTTGCAGAGAATTCAGCTCTGGGGTCTTGCTTCCTCTCCCTACTCCCTTCCCTCCTCTATTTTTGGGCTCTATTTACTAACTTCATTTTCATGCATGAATGCCCGTTTTCATGTGTAAGCGGGAATTATCTCATGAAAATAAAGTTCCATTTATTTACAAACCATGGATCGCCATGGAAAACTGCAGTTTCCATGGCAATCCATGTAAATATTGGATGTCTCTGCCGGCCGGCGCTTCATTATATTTACTAATTGCTGGACCAGAGTTTTACTCTCCGCTCCCAGCTTAAAAATAACGCCATCTCAGGATAATTCTGGTGATTTCACCATATTCCCCCCTTTCCCTAGCCCTAATAACTGTTACTAGGGGAGGAAAAGGGGGGTCTATATGGGGATAATGCTAGAATATATATGCATGAAAAAAAAAGAAATAAAAATGTTTACAATATAAAATAAATATTTTCTAAGTAGAAAATAAATAAAAAACAATAATAAAAAAAATTAATAAAAAGTTCAAATTTCCTGACCTGACGATGCACCTGACATATGAATGAGAGGTCCTGCGATGACCTCACAGATTATCGCAGAACCTCACCGAAGAGAGGGTCTTCACAGTCAATTCTGTGAAGATAAGCGAGCCTGGTTTAGCAGTGTTTACAGAGAAACATAAACTGACCCAATATTTAATAAATAGTATTAAAATGACCTAACATTTAATAGAATGACAATAGCAGCCATATATCATCCCCATCTATTCATTATTAGTCAGCTAGTTAGTTGTTATGGGTCCCTTCAATTAAGCCTAGCAGTGTTCTCAAAACAGCAGGATGCTGATCATGACAATTACTGGGGAGTGAGGCCCTCTGCTGGCTGGCCCTCCACATTCATCTGTAAACACTGGAGAATCTGACACAACCTGTAATTGGCTGGCTGCAATTTTCTTCCAATCCGAAGCCAGCTTACAAATTTGTGAACATTGGCTGCAAACTAAAAACAATCAATTCATGTAATTAAAATATAGAGGGGGGAATGTGTTTGAAGAATATTCAATAAATGTTTAATATAGTAACATTAAAACACATTAAAAACTGCAACAACACAATGAATTAAGCTCAAGCGATTTAAACTCAACCCCTCCTATACAGCTTAAACAATTGTTGATCAGACAACTGTATGGATGGATGATGTTGGTAGCAATCATAAGGTGGTATCGGCTGTTAGTAATCTGTTTTCCCACACACTGTTATGTCCAGAACCCCAATGTTGCCGTCACTCAGCTGGTCTTAATTACAGCAGAGCTCAGTGTTTCCGTCTTTAGTCTCCCTTGTAAAGGGAATGTCATAACGGTATTCAGTTCTTGGTGACAAGGTCTAATTGGCATCCATATGAAAAACAGTCCTCAGTATAAGAGGTGGGGGGGATTGAAAGCAACCTTTACGCTTTTCTCCATATAACAAAGGTGGCCCGGATTCAGAGCTGCATATCCGTGCAAAAACTTTGCGGATGCGTTGCGCATTTCCGCTAATGCGCATGCGCGAGCACAAAAGTATAGCCATATTGCATACACACGTCCTGTTTTTGCATAGTAAAACTTAGTTCAGGTGCGGATTAAGGAGTAAGCACCTGCTATATATAAAACTAAAGCCACAACACTGACATGCAATATTCGCTGCATGTTTCACCCTGTGCTGCTGGTTCTGTGTTGAGTTTTAATATATATTTTTTTTTTAATTTTTTTTCTGCTTATTAAAATGTAAATAAAAATGTAATATTATATTATAAAGTTTCTGGTTAACAATTATTTTGTGTATTATTAGATGTTTAGGTTAGTGTACAATGATTCTAATGTTCAAAGGTGTAAACATTCGTGTTGACAAGATTTTTTTTAAAACTACACTTCTATCTCACAAAAGTAACATTCAAACATGTTTCAGAATTTACATTTCTAACATTAAAGTATTTTTAAACATTACAGCAAAAAAAACATTTCAAACATAACAAACAATAGTTTTTATTACATTTTCAGCAACTACACATAGAATAGAATGTAAGCGCACAAATGTGTTGTTCTTATGACTTGTGCGTGCATTGTACTAAATTGGCAGACTGCATGTAAAACTGCATATTAAAAGTTACATACAAATCAAAGTCGTCATTTTATGCGTAAATGCACAGCTTTGAATTGGCCGTGTTCAAATTTTTATTGCGCATCCACACGCGTCCACACGCAACTCTGAATCTGGTCCGGTGTCTTCAGAAGGATTACCACCTTGTAATTACTTCCAACATCATCTGATCAAACACTATTCAAGCTCTATAGGAGGGGTTGAGTTTACGTTTGCTTGAGCTTTAAACATTGTGGCTGATTCAGAGCTGCACTTACACCAGGGGCGTTTTAAGAAGTGAGGGGGCCCTTGTGCAGGATTTGTACAGGGGCCTCCCCCATCAAAGTCGTCATTTTATGCGTAAATGCACAGCTTTGAATTGGCCGTGTTCAAATTTTTATTGCGCATCCACACGCGTCCACACGCAACTCTGAATCTGGTCCGGTGTCTTCAGAAGGATTACCACCTTATAATTACTTCCAACATCATCTGATCAAACACTATTCAAGCTCTATAGGAGGGGTTGAGTTTACATTTGCTTGAGCTTTATACATTGTGGCTGATTCAGAGCTGCACTTACACCAGGGGTGTTTTAAGAAGTGAGGGGGCCCTTGTGCAGGATTTGTACATGGGCCTCCCCCCCTTACCTGAGACAGGACTGTCCCGATTCGCAGACCTCAAAAGGGGCAGACCCTAACTATGCTGTAAGTCCCGTTCCTTTTCATAGGGCAGTCCCACCGCAGAGGCTTATTTGGCATCTATTTTTTCTCCCCGGAAGATCTTAAAGGGAAGAAATAGATGCCGAATGGCCCCTCTTCCTCTGCTTACCCTGGGTGCAGGATAAATGCTGTTCTGAGGGGCCCAGGTGCACCGCACACCCTACACCCATTATAGATACACTGAAATAAAAGGGGAGGCAAATTTTTATTGTGAAAGAAGAATTAGAATTGAGAGGTGAAGTTTCTTAGCTCAAATCTAATTTATAGATTAAACATGATGTAATGCAATTTTTTGACTTCTATGTACAAAAGTAAAGTATTTTCTCTTCATGTGAAACGTTTAAAATGAATTAGACCCCCATACTTTGCAAAATGGTATAGCCGAGCTGTACACTTACACCTGTTTTGCCCTTACTCCAAAACTCTGAATCAGCCCTATTCAGGGGCGGATTGGGCATAGGACTTACAGGGAATTTTCCCGGTAGGCCGGTCTCTGGAGGCCACTTTATTTGAAGAAACCTTGCACGTTGACTGTAATGGGTGGTGGTTGCTCAAATGATGCCTGTTTAGAACACCGATCATTAGGATTCTGTACGTATTGAGTGGTGGTCACTAGGATGCTGTATGTATTGGGTGGTGGTCACTAGGATGCTGTATGTATTGGGTGGTGGTCACTAGGATGTTGTATGTTTCAGGTGGTGATCACTGGGGTGGCAGTTGCATTGCATAGAGGTCACTATAAATCTCTTTATTGGAATGTGAAATACTTGTCAGTAGGTCCTTTCTTCTGTACTAATCTAGTATACACATTTGTTCGACCCCGCCAATACTCCGCCCACACATGGCCTCTTGCAGATTTTTTCTTCAGGGCCACTTTAAGTTCCCAATCCATGGGCCACCCCTGGCCCCATTGTGTTGTAGTTTTATATGTGTTTTAATGTTACTATATTAAACATTAATTAAATATACTTCAAACACTTTTGCTCTATATTTTGTTTATTTTTAGGGAGATAAAACCCTTTCAGCTGCTGTAGTATATCCTTATAAGACTATTATCTTAGTTAATTTGTGACACTGCCTCAGTTAGCACTTTCTTGTTTTGTATAATACATGTACTGTAATTGCATGTGTATTTATAAAGAATGGTTTTTAAAGGGACTCTGTAGATGCTTAGTGTCCCAGTATGTGACTTTTATCGG
>WWET01005104.1:50624-65418 GCA_011038615.1 Limnodynastes dumerilii
CACTCTTTCGCAATGCGCGATATCCCTCCGCCGTCCTTCACCGCTCCTCTGCTGCAGCTATCGCTGAACCTGGTAAGTAAATTATCTCTGCAGGGTTAGGATCAGGGTTAGTGTTGGGTCTTTCTTGCTCAGAGACTTTCATATATATATCCTGCTTCATAAAGACAGCCACTTAGTGAACAAGACCAGTGGAAAAAAAAAATAACAAAATCAATGGTAAAAGGATCATTTTATAGTAACTGACTTGCAATTTATACTATATGGGATAGCAGCTGAGAGGGGGTGCCGTTCCAGAGTAGCTATTTTGGAGACTTGGGAACAGGGCCGACGGAACCCAGTAAGCGGGGTAAGCATGGCAGGGGGGCGCCAAGCCAGAGAGGTGCTCCCCTCCGCCTACTATCCCCCGCTGGAATATGATGGGCCGGCAACTGGGGTGAAATTGTGCAGAACCCTTGTAAGCGGGGTTGGGGGGGAGGGGGTGTTTGCTGTGCAGACGCCAGAGAGGCACTCCCCTCCACGTCAGCCCCCCCCCCCTGGAGACCGGCAGGCAGCTCATACAGGATGTATGTAGCTGCTCTGTGTAACTGCCTTAGACACTCATACAGGTACTTCCTTCCTGTAGGAGTTGCCTACCGAATGAAGAGAGCGCTGCGGAGGAAGACTCAGGTAAGCTTAAAAAAATCATGATGGACGAGGGGGGCTTATGGGAGATTATGGGAGTACTGGGAGGGGGCTAGAGACACATGATAGGAGTGCAGTGGAAGAGCTAGAGATGCAAAGTAGGAGTACTGGGATGGCTGTGGATACATGATGGGAGTACTGGGGGGAGGCTTGATACACATGATAGGAGTACTGGGGGGGAATGGAGACACATGAGGGGAGTACTGGGGGGGGCTAGTGGCACATGATAGGAATACTTGGAGGAGGGGGCTGGTGGCACATGATGAGTAATGGGGAGGTCTGGCGGCATATGATTAAAGTACCTGGGTGGGGTGGGTACTGGGAGAGGGGCTGATGCCACACGATAGGAGTACTGGGGGGAGGTGCCACATGATGGGAGTACTGGGAGGGGTGATGCCATATGATGGGAGTGCTGGGAGGGGTGGGCGGTATATGTTGGGAGTACTAGGGGGACTTGTGGCATATTAAGGGAGTACTGAGGGGGTCTGGTGACACACTATGAAAGTACTGGGGGGGGTGTAGTGGCATATAATGGGAGTACTGGGGGGTCTGGTGGCACATAATGAGAGTACTTGGGTGGCTGGTGGCACATAATGAGAGTACTTGGGTGGCTGGTGGCACATAATGAGAGTACTTGGGTGGCTGGTGGCACATAATGAGAGTACTTGGGTGGCTGGTGGCACATAATGAGAGTACTTGGGTGGCTGGTGGCACATAATGAGAGTACTTGGGTGGCTGGTGGCACATAATGAGAGTACTTGGGTGGCTGGTGGCACATAATGAGAGTACTTGGGTGGCTGGTGGCACATAATGAGAGTACTTGGGTGGCTGGTGGCACATAATGAGAGTACTTGGGTGGCTGGTGGCACATAATGAGAGTACTTGGGTGGCTGGTGGCACATAATGAGAGTACTTGGGTGGCTGGTGGCACATAATGAGAGTACTTGGGTGGCTGGTGGCACATAATGAGAGTACTTGGGTGGCTGGTGGCACATAATGAGAGTACTTGGGTGGCTGGTGGCACATAATGAGAGTACTTGGGTGGCTGGTGGCACATAATGAGAGTACTTGGGTGGCTGGTGGCACATAATGAGAGTACTTGGGTGGCTGGTGGCACATAATGAGAGTACTTGGGTGGCTGGTGGCACATAATGAGAGTACTTGGGTGGCTGGTGGCACATAATGAGAGTACTTGGGTGGCTGGTGGCACATAATGAGAGTACTTGGGTGGCTGGTGAGTTGCACTTACACCTTTTTAAAGTACGTTGAACTACAAGGGGACGAAGAGAGGCAAATTTAAACTATAGAAATAGAATTAGAAGGTAAAGTTTCTTTGCTCAACTCTCTTTTATAGATTAAACATAAAGCTATGTAGTATGTGAGTTCTATGTGCAAAAGTAAAGTATTTTCCCTGCACGTAAAAGAATTGAAATTAATTAGCCCCCACCCCTCACATTGCAAAATTGTTTAGCCGAAATGTACACTTGCACCTGTTTTGCCCTTACTCCCAAACTCTGGATCAGCCATAAAATGTTGTTTGTCTGTGGTGTTTAGTATAAATATGTGAGTATATCATAAATGTGTATTCTGTATATTCATACAAAGGACGTTTTGCAGTCTCTAGAGTTGGACCCTGGACACCCCCATCTCTCCCTAATTGTTGAAAGCCTCATCCGTTCCACAGCTATGCTCTATGATTAAGTGTTTATGGCGTTGTATATTTTTGATCTCCACAAAACAAAAATATTATTCTTTTAGTGGCTAGAAGTCCTGACCCATTCATTCATTTAATAGTATCCTGTATAAATGAGTTTTTTCATATGTTTCAAAAAAAATCTATTGTGTGTTAGTATAATAAAGAGACATATGAATGTTAGGAATGTACTGCACCAGCTTGTTCTGATATATATACAGTATATACTCTCACCTTTCATGTCTAGTAATAATGGGTAGCAAAGTAAAAAAAAAAAAGTGAGTGTATTTTCCAGCCTGTAAAACTCAGAATGTGATTATATATCTACGATTAAACATCATTTCTTTATCGCATCCTAAAAATGAACAATCAGATATAATCTGGTGCTCTAAAAGTCATCAATAAAGTCTACTGTGGATGCAGACATTTTAATAATCACCTAAATGATTCAATTAGCTTCACACCGCGAATAAGGCGCATGCAAAGCTAATGCCGCAAATTTTTTGGGGTGACCCATAGAGACGCGCTTAAAAATCGGTGAACTTTTTGTGCCAATATGACAGAAGTGCAGCGCAGACTTTTTCCCGTCATCGCGGCTAATTGAATCAATCCCAGTCTTGAGTTGAGCTTAAAGACAATTCAACACCAGTCACAAAAGTACCACATCTTGGAAAGGCACATTGGGCCAAGTCCAGGCGTTTACGTATGCAAGCGTACCGGAGTTACGCATGCTAAGTATAATGCACTTCCCTGGGCACTCGCCTCGCACACACGTAACTTAGCTGATTTACAAGTTCAAAACCCTGCCTTAACTTTTCTTTGCGTATCTCTGTTCGTACGTAATGCCTTGTCATACATGAGTACTTAACCCAGCCCATACTGTACAATTTAAATGCATCTCTCCGCCCACAATGCGTATTTCTGCCTTGCGTAGGGATGTCACACCCTTTTGTATGGCGTTACGTACAAGTTACGCACGATCAGAGTTATGATGGGTAACATCTGCCACACGCATGCACCGTGCATTCCCACAGCCTAATTTACGCATCCAGTATGCGGAAATTAGCTGTCGTTATTAAGTCTGGATCTGGCCCATAATATATAATGTAATAATGAAATATATCTATGAAAGACATTTGAAAATAAATCTTTGGATTATCTTAACGGACGTTTTTGAAACTCCTACATGTGAGCAAAGAAATATTAAACCGTTGCTGGGAATGACATCAGAGGTTCCCATACACTTCACTGCAACTAACAAGCTCTCTGCCCTTGCTTGGCAGTGTTAGTAGGAGTGGTTATAGGACAGAATATGTCCTGGTTTCTCATGTAGAGGGAGTTTATATGACCAAGACAAGGTTCTCCCACTCGGCTTCTGTGAATGCAGCTGATAAAGCAGGCTACCCCTTTTGTGATGTCTTTAGTATTGATGAGCTTTTAAAGCTTTGTCCCTAGCTAGCCGCCCATGCAAGTGGGCTGGGAAGAGGAGGGCTTGGTGTGAGGTGTAATGCACAAAGACAAAAGTGGGTGTCACATAAAAATGACAAGTTTGTGTTTCTGTTTTGTGATTGTGTGAAGTGAAAGCCTGGACCAGACAATGTTGATGCTGCTGGGCTGTGTCCTGCGAACCTAAGGGAAAAGAGGGTAAATATTATCCCTGCACCTGCCATTAACTTCCAATACTCTCATGGCTAAAATATGAAGACATTTATCCCCAAACACTTTTCCTTTAGACAGAAAAGACACAAATAATAAAGTTTATAAGTCTCCGCACGTGTAGTCTTAACAAATAAGGATACACAAAGTGTTACCACTAACTAATGCAGCACAAATACAAACAATCTAACAAACAAACTCTCCAAGTGCTTTTACCACCACTTTTGGAGGGGTCATACTTAGGGTGATTGCCAGTAACTCAAGGTATAGGTGAGACTTAAACCGGTTGCATTCTCCGCCTAGAAAATCTGATTTCCGTAAAAGGGACATGTGATGTCATGGGACATGGGACATGCGATGTCATTGGACATGTGATGTCCCTTTTTCGAATACTTACCTTTTTCTACCCTTTTTGTTCAGAATGGGTGAGTATGCCATTTGACATAATTCACCCATTCACCTTTGATATCCCTCTGCCGCACCTCCGCTGCTGCTATCGCTGGACCAAGGGACAGGTGAGTAAACTATCTGTGCGGGGGAGGGAGGGTTAGGGTCAGGCTGCGGGAGATGGTGGGTTATGGACAGGCTGCAAGTAAGGTAGGGTTAGGGTCAGGCTGCCAGGAAAGGAGGGTTAGGGTAGTGAGAGGGAAGGGTTAGGGTTAGAATTAGGGAAAGGAGTGGGGGACTATTTTTCCTTACCATTTCGGAGCACTAAGCTTTTGGTGCTCTGTAAATCGATTGCTATGCCTCATCGAATGGTAAGTATTAATGTAACCCCAGCGCTTACCCTAATCTTTACCCTAACCCTTACCCTTCCCTTCCATTACTATAACACTCCTCTTCCATTACCCCAACCTTAACCCTCTTCTCCCCGCAGCCTAACCCTAAAACCTTCCCCACAACCTAATCTTAAGACTCCGTTCCTCACAGCCTAACCCTAAACTTCCTTCACCACAACCCAACCCTAAGACTCCCTTCCCCGCAGCCTAACCCTAAGACTCCCCAAAGACTCTTAAACCTAAAATTCTTGACAGCTTATCAATTAAGCAGTACAAGTAGGCACAGCTGCAGGGGTTCAGCTGAGCTGCAGCGGCTTGTTTGCTCAGGAGCCACGGCTCCACTGATCCCCTGTGGCGGTGAAGCAGTACAAGTATACATGGCAACAGAGGAGCAACTGTTCTACTTATTCCTGATAGTAATGGAATTTGTAAGGTTCTGCAGCTTAACTGAACCCCAATTGTGGTGAAGCAGAACTAATAAGTACTGCCACAGGGGATCAGCAAAGCTGAAGTTCCAGCATAGACATGTGAACAGTGAGGGACTGTAAGTGCTCTTCTCTTCACCTCTGCTCCCAGGTTCTCTGCCCTTAAAGGAACAGAGGTAATTAGGTCTCTATCTCCATGAAGAGACACCAGAGAGATCACGGAGGCAACAACTGTAAAAAATATTAACCAAAGTACATATTTGTAGTAGTAGTAGTAGTAGTAGTAGTAGCATTAGTAGTAGTAGTAGCAGCAGTGGTAATAGTAGTAGTAGTAGTAGCAGCAGCAGTAGTAGTAGTAGCAGTAATAGTAGTAGCAGTAGTCTTAGTAAAAGCAGTAGCAGCAGTAGTAGTAGTAGTAGTAGTAGTAGTTTTAGTAAAAGCAGTAGTAGTAGTAGCAGCAGCTGTAGTAGTCTTAGTAAAAGCAGTAGTAGAAGTGCAGTAGTAGTAGCAGTCTTGGTAAAAGCAGTAGTAGAAGTAGTAGTAGTAGTAGCAGTCTTAGTAAAATCAGTAGTAGTAGTAGCAGCAGTCTTAGTAAAAACAGTAGTAGTAGCAGTATTAGTAAAAGTAGTAGCAACAGTAGTAGTAGTAACAGTAGTAGCAGTAATAATAGTAGAAGTAGCAGCAGTAGTAGTTTAATTAGTAGCAGCAATAGTAGTAGCAGCAGTAGTAGTATTAGCAGAAATAGTACCAGTAGAAGTAGCAGCAATTTCAGTAGTATTAGTAGTAATAGTAGAAGAAGTAGTAGAAGTAGCAAACACAGTAGTAGTTGTAGTAGTAGTAGTAGTAGCAGTAATAGAAGTAGCAGCAGCAGTAGGAGTAGTAGTAGAAGTAGTAGTAATAGTAGTAGAAGTATCAGTTATAGTAGTAGTAGTAGTAGTAGTAGTAGTAATAGCAGCAGTAGTAAAAGTAGTAGTAGTAGTAATAGTAGTAGCAGTAGTAGTAAAAGTAGCAGAAGTAGTAGTAATAATAGTAGAAGTAGCAACAGTAGCAGCAGTAGTAGTAGCAGCAGTAGTAATAGTAGCAGCGGTAGTAGTAGTAGCAGTAGCAGTAGTAGTAGTACCAGTAGTAGTAGCAGCAGCAGTTTCAGTAGTATTAGTAGTAATAGTAATAGAAGTAGTAGCAGTAGCAACAGTAGTAGTAGTAGAAGTAATAGTAGTAGAAGTAGCAGAAATAGTAGCAGTTGTAGTAATGTTACTAGAAGTAGTAGTAGTAGCAGTAGGAGTAATAGTAGTAGTAGTAGTAGTAGTAATAGTAGAAGTATCAGTTATAGTAGTAGTAATAGCAGCAGTAGTAAAAGTAGTAGTAGTAATAGTAGTAGCAGCAGCAGTAATAGTAGTAGCAGAAGTAGTAGTAATAATAGTAGAAGTAGCAACAGTAGCAGTAGTAGTAGAAGTAGCATCAGTAGTAGTAGTAATAGTAGCAGAGGTAGTAGTAGCAGCAGTAGTAGTAGTAGTAGTAGCAGCAGTAGTAGTAGCAGCAGCAGTAGTAGTAGTACCAGTAGTAGTAGCAGCAGCAGCAGTTTCAGTAGTATTAGTAGTAATAGTAATAGAAGGAGTAGCAGTAGCAGTAGCAACAGTCGTAGATGTAGTAGTAATAGTAGTAGAAGAAGCAGAAGAAGCAGTAGTACTAGAAGTAGCAGTAGTAGTAGCAGTAGTAGTAGCAGCAACAGCAGTATCAGTAGGAGTAATAGTAGAAGTAGTAGCAACAGTAGTAGTAGTAGCAGCACTAGTAGTACTGGTAGAATTAGTAGCAGGAGTAGCAGTAGTAGTAGCAGCTGCAGTAGTAGTAGAGTAATATTAGTAGTAGCTGTAGTAGTAGTAATGGCAGCAGTAGTAAAAGTAGTAGTAGCAGTAATAATGGTAGTAGAAGTAGTAATAGTAGCAGTAGTAATAGTAGTAGAAGTAGCAGCAGTGGCAATAGTAGTAGTAGAAGTAGTAGAAGTTGTAATAGCAGCAGTAGTAGTAATAGTAGAAGTAGTAGTAGTAGTAGTAGTAGTAGCACCACTAGTAGAAGTAGTAATAGTAGTAGTATCAGTAGTAGCAGCAGCAGTTCTAATAGTTGTAGTAGTAACAGAATCAGTAATAGTAATAGTAGTAGCAAAAGTAGCAGTAATACTAGAAGTAGCAGTAGTAATAGGTGTAGCAGTAGTACTAGTAGAAGTAGTAGTAACAGCAGCAGTAGTAGTAAATGTAGTAGTAGTAATCGTAGTAGTAGTAGCAGTTGTAAAAGTAGTAGTAGTAGCGGCAGAAGTAGTAGTAATAGCAGAAGCAGTAGTAAAAGTAGTAGTAGCAGCAGTAGTAGTAGCAGCAGTAGTAAAAGTAGTAGAAGTAGTAGTAGAAGCAGTAGTAGTAGAAGTTGTAATAGCAGTACTAGTAGTAGTAGCAGCAATAGTAGTGGTAGCAGCAGCAGTACTTGCAGCAGTAGTAGAAGTTGTAATAGCAGTAGTAGTAATAGTAGTAGTAGTAGCAGCAGTAGTAAAAGTAGCAGCAGTAAAAGTAGTAATAATAGTAGTAGCAGTAGTAGTAGAAGAAGTAGAAATTGTAATAACAGTGGTAGTAGCAGCAGCAGTGGTAAAAGTAGTAGCAGTAGTAATAATAGTAGTAGCAGCAATAGTAGTAGTAGTAGTAGCAGTAGTAAAAGTAGTAGAAGTTGTAGTAATAATAGTAGTAGTAGCAGCATTAGTAAAAGTAGTAGTAATAATAGTAGTAGTAGTAGCAGCAGCAGCAATAGTAGTAATAATAGTAGTAGCAGCAGTAGTAGTAGTAGCAGCAGTAGTAGTAGAAGTTGTAATAGCGGTAGTAGTAGCAGCAGCAGCAAAAGTAGCAGTAGAAGTAGTAGTAATCGAAGTAGTAGTAGTAGTAGAAGTAGTAGTAGACGTTGTAATAGCAGTAGTAGTAGTAGTAATAATAGTAGCAGCAGTAGTAGTAGCAGCAGTAGTAGTCGCAGCAGCAGTAGTAAAAGTAGCAGCAGTAGTAGTAATAATAGTAGTAGTAGTAGCAGCAGCAGTAGTAAAAGTAGTAGCAGTAGAAGTAGTAGTAATAATAGTAGTAGAAATAGTAGTAGCAGTAGTAGTAGCAGCAGTAGAAGTAGAAGTAATAATAGTAGTAGCAGTAGTAGTAGTAGCAGCAGCAATAGTAAAAGTAGTAGTAGTAATAATAGTAGCAGTAGAAGTAGTAATAATAGTAGTAGTAGTAGTAGTAGCAGAAGTAGTAGAAGTTGTAATAGTAGTAGCAGCAGTAGTAAAAGTAGTAGCAGTAGTAGAATTTGTAGTATTAGCAGTAGTAAAAGTAGCAGCAGTAGTAATCGTAGTAGTAGAAGTAGCAGTAGTGGTAGTAGCATTAGTAGTAGAAGTTGTAATAGCAGTGGTAGTAATAGTAGTAAAGTAGCAGTAGAAGTAGTAGTAGTAATAATAATAATAGTAGTAGTAGCAGCAGCAGCAGCAGCAGCAGTAGTAGTAGTAAAAGCAGTAGAAGTAGTAGTAATAATAACATAATAATATAGTAGCAGCTATAGTAAAAGTAGTAGCAGTAGTAGTAATAATAATAATAGCAGCAGCAGCAGTATTAGTAGTAGCAGCAGTAGTAAAAATAGCAGCAGTAGAAGTAGTAGTAGTAATAATAGTAGTAGTAGTAGTAGTAGTAGTAGTAGAAGTTGTAATAGCAGTAGTAGTAGAAGTAGCAGCAGCAGTAAAAGTAGCAACAGTAGCAGCAGAAGTAATAGTAGTAGCAGCAGTAGTAGTAGAAGTTGTAATAGTAGTAGCAGTAGCAGAAGTAGTTAAAGTTGTAGTAGTAGGTGCAGTAGCAGCAGCCGTAGTAAAAGTAGCAGCAGTAGTAGTAGTAATAATAATAGTAGTAGTAGCAGCAACAGTAGCAGGAAGTAGTAGTAGTAGTAGCAGCAGTAGTAAAAGTAGCAGTAATAGTAGTAGTAGTAGTAGCAGCAGCAGCAATAGTAAAAGTAGTAGTAGTAGCAGCAGTAGTAGAAGTAGTAGTAATAATAATAGTAGTAGTTGTAGTAGCAGTAGTAGTAGTAATAATAGTAGTAGTAGTAGTAGCAGCAGCAGTAGTAGTAGTAAAAGTAGCAGCAGTAGAAGTAGTAGTAGTAGTAGTAGTAGTAGTAGTAGTAGTAGTAATAATAGTAGTAGTAGTAGCAGTAGAAGTTCTAATAGCAGTAGTATTAATAGTAGTAGAAGCAGTAGTAATAGTAGTAGAAGTAGTAGTAGTAGCAGTTGTAATAGCAGTAGAAGTAGTAGTAGTAGCAGCAGTAGTAGAAGTTGTAGTAGTAGTAATATTAGTAGAAGTAGCGGTAGTAGTAAAAGTTGTAATAGCAGTAGTAGTTGAAGTAGCAGCATTAGTAGTAGTAGTAGTAGTAGTAATAGTAGAAGTAGTAGTATCAGTAGAAGAGTAGAAGTAGTAGTAGCAGTAATTGTAGTAGTAGCAGCAGCAATAGTAAAAGTAGTAGTAGTAGCAGCAGCAGCAGCAATAGTAAAAGTAGTAGCAGTAGTAGTAGCAGCAGCAATAGTAAAAGTAGTAGCAGTAGAAGTGGTAGTAGTAGCAGCAGTAGTAGAAGTTGTAATAGCAGTAGTAGTAGTAATAATAGTAGTAGTAGTAGTAGTAGCAGCAGCAGCAGCAGTAGTAGTAGTAGTAATAATAGTAGTAGTAGCAGCAGTAGAAGTTGTAATAGTAGTAGAAGTAGCAGTAGTTAAAGTAGCAGCAGTAGTAGAAGTTGTAATAGCAGTAGCAGTAGAAGTAGTAGTAGTAGTAGTAGCAGCAGCAGTAGTAGAAGTTGTAATAGCAGTAGTAATAATAATAATAATAGTAGTAGAAGTAGCAGTAGTAGTTGTAGTAGTAGAGTAGTAGTAGCAGCAGTAGTAGAAGTTGTAATAGCAGTAGTAGCAGCATTAGTAGTAGTAGTAGTCGTAGTAGTAATAGTAGTAGAAGTATTAGTATCAGTAGTAGAAGTAGTAGCATTAATAGTAGTATTAGTAGTAATGATAGTAGTAGAAGTAGTAGTAGTAGTAGTAGTAGTAGTAATAATAGTAGTAGTAGTAGTATCAGTAGTGTAGCAGTAGTAGTAGTTGTATCAGTGGCGGTAGTCCTTTGCCTAGGGTGTCTAGAAGCCTACCATAGGCGAGTCTAAAAGAAACTTGGATCCCATAGCAAGCCCACACCCCCTACTCCATCATGTGTAGTGCTGTAGACCACTGTCAATGGCAGCTTAAAAAGCGTTCAGAACTCAGAACCAGATCTGCACCCCTGCACGAGAGAGGGGAATAAAAAGTTTGACTTATACTGCTGCAATGCTGTCTGACCGCTGATCCGCGCGTAATTGGAAGAAACCTCCCATACTGTAAACTTTCCCTCACTCACCTTTGCGTGCAGAGGGGACGCACAGGCCCTTTCCACTTAAAATCCATCGAACGGAACTTAGCACCTTACGATGGAAGTTACATTAGTAAATCTAATGTAACATCTGGATGACGCATGTGTAAGTGGGCTCACATATGTAGCTGAGGATCCAGTCTATGAATTTTGAGCGAAGTTTATTTCCTGCCAGCTGACAGCTTAGAGAAAGGGTGGGCATGAAGTTTTAGACGCAGGTCATTTTCAATGGAGAAATGACCCTATATGTAATAAAAACACGGATCTACACATGGTAGAAAAAAGAAATAATTAGGAATAATTTTATTTTCTTTATGGCCACTAGTATAGTCAGACTGCTATAACCAGGGAAAAATATTTTCCAACAATACTTTTTACTGTTATTTATACTTCAAAAAGAAAAACCCATTCAACACATAAGAAACTGCCAGCAGCTGCAGCACTACAACCCACATACCTGCACATAGGGCTCCATCTGCGGCAGTTACACGTCCTTTACAGAGTATGCTCTGGATCTGACGTACAACACTAGCACAAAGACTCTGGATCTGACGTACAACACTAGCACAAAGACTCTGGATCTGACGTACAACACTAGCACAAAGACTCAGAAGTAGCAGTAGTAATAGGTGTAGCAGTAGTACTAGTAGAAGTAGTAGTAACAGCAGCAGTAGTAGTAAATGTAGTAGTAGTAATCGTAGTAGTAGTAGCAGTTGTAAAAGTAGTAGTAGTAGCGGCAGAAGTAGTAGTAATAGCAGAAGCAGTAGTAAAAGTAGTAGTAGCAGCAGTAGTAGTAGCAGCAGTAGTAAAAGTAGTAGAAGTAGTAGTAGAAGCAGTAGTAGTAGAAGTTGTAATAGCAGTAGAAGTAGTAGTAGCAGCAGCAGAATTAGTAGTAGTAGCAGCAGTAGTAGTTGTAATAGTAGTAGAAGTAGTAGTAGTAGTAGTAGTAATATTAGTAGAAGTAGTAGTAGAAGTTGTAATAGCAGTAGTAGTTGAAGTAGCAGCATTAGTAGTAGTAAAAGAAGTAGAAATTATAATAGCAGTGGTAGTAGCAGCAGCAGTAGTAAAAGTAGTAGCAGTAGTAGTAATAATAGTAGTAGCAGCAATAGTAGTAGTAGTAGTAGTAGCAGCAGTAGTAAAAGTTGTAGTAATAATAGTAGTAGTAGCAGCATTAGTTAAAGTAGTAGTAATAATAGTAGTAGTAGTAGTAGTAGTAGTAGTAGCCGCAATAGTAGCAGCAGTAGAAGTAGTAGTAGTAATAATAGTAGTAGTAAAAGTAGTAGCAGTAGAAGTTGTAGTAGCAGTAGTAGTAATAGTAGTAGTAGTAGTAGTAGTAATAATAATAATAATAATAATAGTAGTAGCAGTAGAAGTTGTAATAGCAGTAGTATTAATAGTAGTAGAAGTTGTAATAGCAGTAGAAGTAGTAGTTGCAGCAGCAGTAGTAGTAGTAGCAGCAGTAGTAGAAGTTGTAATAGTAGTAGAAGTAGTAGTAATATTAGTAGAAGTAGCAGTAGTAGTAGAAGTTGTAATAGCAGTAGTAGTTGGTGTAGCAGCATTAGTAGTAGTAGTAAAAGTAGTAGTTGTAGTATCAGTAGAAGAGTAGAAGTAGTAATAATAGTAGTAGAAGTAGTAATAGTAGTAGTAGTAGTAGTAGTAGTAGTAGTAGTAGTAGTAGCAGCAGCAGCAGCAGCAGCAATAGTAAAAGTTGTAGTAGTAGTAGAAGCAATAGTAAAAGTAGTAGAAGTGGTAGTAGTAGTAATATTAGTAGTAGTAGCAGTAGTAGTAGAAGTTGTAATCGCAGTAGTAGTAGTAGTAATAGTAGTAGTAGCAGCAGTAGTAAAAGTAGCAGCATTAGAAGTAGTAGTAGTAATAATAGTAGTAGTAGTAGTAGTAGTAGTAGTAGTAGTAGCAGCAGCAGTAGAAGTTGTAATAGCAGTAGTAGTAATAGTAGTAGTAGAAGTAGCAGTAGTAAAAGTAGCAGCAGTAGTAATAGTAGTAGAAGTAGTAGTAGAAGAAGTAGTAGAAGTTGTAGTAGTAGCAGCAGCAGTAGTAGAAGTTGTAATAGCAGTAGTAATAATAATAATAATAATAATAGTAGTAGAAGTAGTAATAGTAGTAGAAGTAGCAGCAGTAGTAGTAGTAGCAGCAGTAGTAGAAGTTGTAATAGCAGTAGTAGTAGTAGTAGTAGTAGTAGTAATAGTAGTAGAAGTATCAGTAGTAGTAGAAGTAGTAGTATTAATAGTAGTATTAGTAGTAATAATAGTAGTAGACGTAGCAGTAGTAGTAATAGTAGTAGTAGTATCAGTAGTGTAGCAGTATTAGTATCAGTAGTGTAGTAGCAGCAGCAGTAGTTGTATCAGTGGCGGTAGTCCTTTGCCTAGGGTGTCTAGAAGCCTAGCATAGGCGAGTCTAAAAGAAACTTGGATCCCATAGCAAGCCCACACCCCCTACTCCATCATGTGTAGTGCTGTCACAAGCTGTAGACCACTGTCAATGGCAGCTTAAACAGAGTTCAGAACTCAGAACCAGATCTGCACCCCTGCACGAGAGAGGGGAATAAAAAGTGTGACTTATATTGCTGCAATGCTGTCTGACCGCTGATCCGCGCGTAATTGGAAGAAACCTCCCATACTGCAAATTTTCCCTCACTCTCCTTTGCGTGCAGAGGGGAAGCACAGGCCCTTTCCACTTAAAATCCATCGTACGGAACTTGGCACCTTACGATGGAAGTTACATTAGTAAATCTAACGTTACATCTGGACGACGCAAGCATGGATCTGACGTACAACACTAGCACAAATACTCCGGATCTGACGTACAACACTAGCACAAAGACTCTAGATCTGACGTATAACACTAGCACAAAGACTCTGGATCTGACGTACAACACTAGCACAAAGACTCTGGATCTGACGTTCAACACTAGCACAAAAAGGGCCGGATTCCGAGTTGCGTGTCCTAGCAAAATTTAGATGGATGCGTTGCGGAATTGCGCATGCACAAGAAGCATATTGTCGGTCGTAATGCAGACGAATGCAATGCCGTTTTTCCATCTGTCAGCTTACGAATTCGTGTTTATTTGTATGCAGAAAGGGGCGTGTTTGAATATGTTAATGTATTTTTGGGGTGTTTACAAGCTGATTCGCTCGCATCCGTATTGACAGTTTGCACGCGCTTACTACTTTTCTTTGCTCCAGCCCTGACCATGGTGCAAGCGTATTTAAAACAGTTCTTTAATTGGGAAATGCCTCAAGGCAGACACATGACTCATTTACAAGAAGATCGGACAGCTGCTACAACACTATTTAATAAAGATACAATAAAGTGTATATTTGCAGAAATATTTGATACTGTGAGGAATTTAAACATTGGATAGGTTTTTTTTTAGTTTGTATCATGTGCACGCCCCTTTTTATAACATTTATAATTATTTTTTGGTATGTTAAAAATAAATGTTATTTTTCTTAGTCATAAAAATGTACAGATTTCTTTTGTATGTTGTTAGATGCTGTAAATAAAAACACAATATTACAAATTAGTTAGTGTTTCTACCATTTATATAACACATACAACTATTAAATAGTTTACATTTTAAATATTTATGTTTTTTTTTTACATTTTCCAAACACGTATCCGTATTCCAGATGCATGCGTGCGGTTCACGTTTGCATTTTTGATGTGAAAATGTGCAACCTTGAATAGGCCGTATTTAAATTAATTTGCACGCTTCCGTCTCATTTACACACGCAATGCTGAATTAGCTCCCAAGACTGCACTGATTCTATGATATCAGTCATTAACCCACCCTTCCGAGCTGAACTAATTGCCTAACCCTAAACTGGGGTTTCAAGAAGTACGTTATTTCCAGTTACATTGGGGTAGATCCAGAACTACGTGTGTGCGTACGTATATTCGCGGTGCGTATTTTCGTACACGTAAGTTCGCTACACTCCCCACGGCACACCCCTTGCACGGACGTATTTTGTCAAATTACGCGCCCCAAACCCTACCTTAACTTTTCCTAACGTAACAGCATACGTCCGCTAACGGACGTACTGACTACGCAAACGTACGCAGCTTAGCACGCCCATACTGTACACTTTAAATACCACCCCCCGC
>WWET01005104.1:78891-88891 GCA_011038615.1 Limnodynastes dumerilii
GGAATGGGGAGAAGCTGCCTATACCGCAGGGATAAAAGAATATTAAATAGCCAGGGAATAGGAAAATAAATCCCAGAGTGGGGAGGTGAGGGTGGGGACCCCTGTTACGGTGTGGGTGGGGCTGACAAGAATAGAGTACATTATGCAGTTCATTTAGTTAACAAGTGAAATAATGAAGAAGCGTGCAGAGGGAATGCCACAAGAAGAGGCACAAAAAGACCATTGAGGGCCCTCCTGTGGAAAGCATCACATAGGAAGGGCGCTATATAAGCTGGGCCAACAGTTTCAGCACCATTCTGCTGGCCAGCACCCAGTGCGCACTCAGCTCTCCTCTCTGCAATAGCCTGCAGGACACAGCAACTCCTCTCAGCCTCAGCTCAATAGCCTGGGGGCAGCACTCTCTGGAGACACCATCACTCTCTCAGCTTCAGCTCAATAGCCTGGAGGCAGCACTCTCTGGAGACAGCATCACTGCCTCAGCCCAATAGACTGGAGGCAGCAGTGTTTGGAGAAGAGACTTAGCCACAACTCTACTAGCCTGAAGGCAGAACTCCCTGGAGACACCATCACTCTCTGGCCTAGAGGCAGCACTCTCCTGGAGACCTCCCTGCAGAGCCTGGACACAGCACTCTGCTCTCATGCCTCGCTCCTTCTTAGTGGACTCCCTGATCCTAAGGGAAAGCAGCGAGAAGAAGAATGAGGGCAGCCCCCCTCTGTTCCCCTATGCGATGCACCCCTCTCATCCCCTGCACGGACTGTCCGCCGGCTCCTGTCACTCCCGGAAGGCCGGGCTCCTGTGTGTGTGCCCCATGTGTGTCACCGCGTCCCAGCTGCATGCCCCTCCGCCTGGCATGCCTCTACTCAAGGCTTCCTTCTCCTCCTTCAGCTCCCAGTACTGCCCTTCAGCCATTGGGAGACAGCATTCAGGATCCTCGGGCATAAACCTCAGCCACGGACCAGCCATTTACCAGACATCATACCCAGTGCCAGACCTGAGACAGTTCCACTGTATCTCTGTTGGTAAGTCAGGAACTCAACTTAATTCGAATTAACTTCAAAGTTGCCCAAAGTTATGTAACAGGTGCAAGGACTTAGCTGTAGTCTGAGATATATATATATAAATTTAATGTTGTTTTTCAATAAATGTGTGTATGGCCCCTAAAGGAGACGCCTCCTAAACTTATTTTACATTCTAAGTTTATGGGAATTGCGCTCAATCAAGAAGCAAATATTGTAATTATATTTACGTCAACTACAAAAAGGCGCAAGTCATCCCCTCCTTGTTCTATCATAGTCCAGATGCTTTTGCTGTAGGTTGAGATTTCTTTTACTTATGGTTCTTCTTTTTGTTCCCACAGACAGTTCCTCCAGCCAGTTGCCCAGCAGTAAGCGGATGCGCACCGCCTTCACCAGCACCCAGCTACTGGAGCTAGAGAGGGAATTTGCGTCCAACATGTACCTGTCCCGGCTGAGGCGCATCGAGATAGCCACCTACCTGAACCTCTCAGAGAAGCAGGTGAAAATCTGGTTCCAGAACAGGAGAGTGAAGCACAAGAAAGAGGGGAAGAGCAGCTCCCACAGGGTCAGCTCCCACAACTGCAAATGTTCCTCCTTCTCATCCACAAAGTGCCTGGAAGACGAGGATGAGGATGAACTGGTCATGTCACCTTCCTCCTCTGAGAAAGAGGACAGAGACCTGTCACCAAGCCCATAATCCAGGACCCAGCCAAAGACTGTGTACATACAGCTTTATGTGTCTATTTGTACAGAACTTTCCTAAAATGAACTCTCTCCATGCGAACTGATTGCTCAAAAGTTCATTATCCACACAAATACGTGTCTTAGATTTGTGACGTGTTCAAAGTTCTCCTTTACTCCAGAAGAAGACTTCAACTCAATAACTGCAATTATATTTTATTCCAAACGGACCACTAATGGTCCAGCCAGGAGATAACTCAAATATCCATTATATTCTGACTACAATCCCTGTGAATATGTCTGATCAGTTGTCTGTATAGGTTTGGCCCGATTGTTTCTGTATATTAAAAATATTTATTTATTTATGTAAAACAAATAAACCTCTTTTTTCCACAAATTCAGTATGTTTCCTTGACGTATATGTTTGTTGCACCGTCTAATACAGCTAGAGAAAGGTATTTTCAGTATAATAATATATCTATATCTATGAATAATAATATACTGTATATTAACAGAAACTTGATGGTTTGTATAACTTCTTTGTGCATATTTATGTATAGTTAATCTTAATTTATTTTTATTTAAATTAAGAGGTCCATCATTGAAATTACATCGTAACCAAGAAACACAAGGAAACTCCTATACATTATCTTAATTAAATAATTTATGTACAACTAGAACAATTGCTGTTTAACAAGAACAATCTCTAGGTATCAATGTGTGTGTAGAAACATAAATATAAATATTTAACATAAATATATTGACACACAAATAAAAAATAAACACATTAATATATTGACACACAAATAAAAAAAAATACATAAATAAATATATTGAGAAACCAACAAAGGAATAAATGTTTTTGCACACAAATAAGTACATTGGAAATAACAGATCTGATAACAACGATCGGCTACAAGGTAGAACACGAAGAAATACAGGTGACTTATATTTTCCGCTCTATAGGTCATATCAAGGTCACGTCTAAAATAAAGGTGATAATGTATGAGGCAATGATTCAGTGCAAATAAATCACCCTCAATGTATATTCTCACTACAACACAGATCTTCCCGGTACTCTAGGGGACCATAGAACCAGGTGGCACAATGCAGAACGTTAGATACACAATGGGCTCCTGTGTTGCATATAAAAGTGTGCCGCCTGCAGTTTAATGACATAATAAAACTATTTGTTTGTAAACAAGACAAAAACATAATTGTGTTATACTAATAAGTCAGTCAGTGAATGTGAGAAAGCTTGTAACGATCCGGGATCGGGTGGAAAATGGTATGTGCGCAATTACGCAATTACCAGTGATGATAATGGATTGAAACACTGGAGGCAGCCTGTTCTGTCTGTCTATACTATGTATTACTACGTATACATATGGGATATACAGTCAGGGATACGAAATATCGCAAATGAATGCATGCGCTATGCTTAGAATAATGAGAGCCACACATTACCTGTCCATTAGCGACCACGCATTATCCAGCCCCTGTCCCTCTTACTACATAGTTTACTGTACACAACAGTCCACTTAGCATGTGTCACATGTGTACACGATACCTACTCCCATTATTTCTATGCTGGAGCTATATATATATATATATATATATATATACATATACACACACACACACACACACACACCATACACACACACACGCAAAATCGCCTCCTAAGTATTTATACCTGTAGCGTCCTCCTCAATGCTTAAAACTTACACCAACTTGACACTTTTACCCATGTTTGTAGGGTATTTGTCCATTTCACGATTGGATGAGAAAAGAATAATGTTGCATGTAGATAAACACTTTATAATATAAATAATAGCAAATTATATATATATATATCTCATAACACACGTGTATATTAAATCTGCCCGTTGGTCTCTGGAGCAGATGCATAATGCATGTGCTCTGGGGCTAGATACGGATTTGATAAGGGTCCCCCAACCCTTAGAAAACCCTCATCACACTCCCGTGACCTGTGAGAGCCATGCAGAACGGTGACCCTGAGAAACAGGATTTAAACAGCTCAGTCCTTGCATCTGCATTCTGTTTGCAATGTAATAAGACTAGATTCTAACAGTCCAGTCTATTCCTATGGAGACCTGCTCACAACTGCTTTACAAAGTAACTAATAGCCTCCAGTCACAGCTGGTTTAGATGACTCGAAGTGGTCCCCAACAGAAAGATGCAGACTAACCAAGAGGATGAAGAAGGATCTGGCTTGTAACTGTTTCAAAATAAGCCCAAGTCACCATACATTAAAAAACTAAATTAATGAAGAATATACATTTTCTTTACCCATAATTAATCACCAAGAATAAAGTTGTGATTTCTTTCTGTAATTGCTCTCTGACAGAGTCTTTTGATCCCAGCACTTGAGATAACTAAATGTTGAATAAAGCATTCACAATATTTGTGATAAGGAATAATAATATATTTAAGTGTGTGTGTGTGTGTGGCATTAGTGGTTCAGCCTACACACAGCAGCTTCAGATACGTTTTAGATAACAAACAACTGGAACTGAGAGGTGGGAATCTGTTAAGTTTTTTTGTGCTATAAACTCACATAAATGCCCTGTTACATTACAACATGGTTTGCTCAGGTGTACATGTAAACTTCAGAACCTGGCAAATCAGCTACAACAAGGGCAGAAATACACCTGGGGAAAACCATGCTGACCTGTAGGGAGGGGCAAGTGTAATATGTACAATCAGGATTATAGCTGAGCAGTGGTGTTTTCTAGATCATAGTTTGAATGGAAGCTGTTCAGTATGTGTAACTGCCAAAAACAAAGTAAAAAATACAGTAAAATGAGCTTTCACTCATCACCTTGCAACATGGGTTATTCAGGTGACTGCTTATGCCAATTTGTGCACTTACTTTCCTACACTAGATCAGCCCCCATGCTTGGGAGACACCTTCATAACCTAGAAGGACACAATACTGTGCATCATGGCATTAAAAACGGGAAGAGGCGCACTGTGCTACCAGCAAATGTGGATGACTAATCCACTAATACTCCCTTGTTCTGTTTTATCTTCCAGTTTTGGCTATTTCTGGATAGGTTTCCAAGACCAACCTTCTACTACATTAAACCCACCTCTCTAACTGAATAAAGCTATCAGTCCCTTTAAAAATATATGCAACAAGCATCCACTCAATCTGTGCTTAACCAAGTTTTACACTTTTGGAAGGAGGTTCCGTGGTTTTGGATTTGTAGGAACCTCACTGGGCCCAAGGATACAGTTTACAATGATTGCATGTGCAATGATGCTGTGATATAACTGTAGTTTAATCTTTATGGTTATTGATTGCTGTAATATTGCCTTATGGCTCAGTCTTCCTTCTGCACTGCTGGAAGTGGTCTACTACTGGATTAGAAGTTCTTCAAGGACTATGAGCAATACGGGATTTAAAGCTTTACTCCACAATAGTCTTCAAGCAGGGATATATGTAAATCCCAAACCATTAGTGCTCCCAAAGGACTACTTAAAACAACACATGTTAGCAGCCAGTACTATGAATAATTGAGGCTTTAACACTCATGTTTATGAATTTTTGTAGGTTTTTAATGATTTTTGGATGAATACGGTAAGTAATTGTCTAAAACACTCTGGATAATATTATATTAGTCAGAAATATTTTATTGTTAGTTATTTTACATTTTAAATATATTGTGTGTTGTGAGGTTTGTTTAAAAGATGCAGTCAACACTGCTGAAGTTGTGATATTGCTAAATGACTATTGTGTATGATTTAGTATTTTATTATGTGTTGTTTTAGAAATAGAACTACGTATAATAGCTCATAATTAAAGGCATTTTTATGTGATGCTGTGCGGTTTTATGGCTAATTTCTGTCTTCCTGCAGATCAGTAGTATAATAGAAAATTTTAATAACGAGGGTCTTGAGCGATGGTGTATCATATCTCTGTGCACTGTGCTTGCCTATAACAAATGTGCACGCCATTATGGCGATCGAGACCTGAACTCAGCTCACTGTGACTACCTGCACTCAGAGGGGAGGCTGGTGGGAGGATCTAGAAAATGTACAGTAAGGTTGTGTACCTGCAAATAAACCCAATCCAAATGCTAATGTAAGCACAGTTTACGGCTGAACATTTGCACCAGCCACAGGGAGTGTCTAAATCCAGGATGTTTCTGACGGGTTGGAGTCGCCGCTGCGAATTGGCTGGGAAATCAATTGCTTTTGCCTTGCAGAGGAAAACAGAAGACGCTGCTGCGAATGGTGAGTATGAATTGAACCCCAACCCTTACCTAATCCTTACCCTAACCCTCCCCTGCCCGCAGCCTGACCCCCAGACTCCCTTTCCCGCAGCCTAACCATAAGACCCCTCCCCACAGCCTAACCCTAAGACTCCCCTCCCCGCAGCCTAACCCTAAGACTCTCCTCTCCACAGCCTGACCCAAAGATTCCCCTCTCTGCAGCCTGACCCTAAGACTCCCTTCCCCACAGCGTAACCCTCAGACTCTCTTCCCCACAGCCTGACCCTAACACTCCCCTCTCTGCAGCCTGACCCTTAGACTCCCCTCACCACAGGCTGACCCTAAGATTCTTCTTCCATTACCTTAACCCTAGCTCTAAAACTCCCCAGACAGTGTTATTCACCTCTCAGGTAGGTGCGGCAGGTCTTTCGCATAATTTCTGAAGAATGAATGAGTAAGTTTGGCGATCGGCATATTTATCCATTAAGAAAAATAAAATAAAAAATGGCAGCATTTTCGAAATAGAGACAGCTGAAAATTAGGTTTCGGCTGTCTCTGCTTCTAAAAGAACAAATTCACGGCGGCGATTCCCACTGCTTCGGACAGCTGACACTTCACAGTCTATACGGTACTGTTGCATATAACCTTCCAAGTACTTCACTAAAGATATGCAATGTGGTTTATGCTTTATGATCATTATGCTGCATGTTGGTTTATAAAAATGATTCCCAAAAATATATTATATTTCTTTTTGATACTAATAAAATTCTTAACTATTATTAGTATATTTGTGTTTTCGTTTAGGCAATCATTTTATATGTATATTTTGTTTCAATATCATCTTATATGCCGATGATACAAAGATCTGCGGGTGCAATTCAGCGCTATGATGATCTGTATTATGTCACATCAGTTTCTATCAATAAAGCGCCAGCTGCAGTCTTTTTCCGGCAGTTTCCGTCATCCCTGTCCCGTAGCCTAACTTTAACTGTCCCCTCTCTGCAGCCTAACCTTTACCGTCCTATCTCCACAGCCTAACCTTAAATGACCCCTCTCCACAGCCTAAAAGTAGCCATCCCCTTCTTGGAGTCTAACTTTACCTGTCCCCTTCCCACAGACTGTCCTTAACCATCTCCTAACCCTAACCCTAACCCTAACCGTCCCCATGCAGTCCAGACAGTGAAAAGGTCAAATTGTAGACAGGTCAAAATGTTGACAGTTGAATATTATGTTAGTATTACATATATGTTACATATTTATTATTACATTTCTTACGTTTTTTTATAAGCCATCTGCGTTAGATTTAGTTTACAGATGTTACAAACAAATACATAATACATAAAACTCAACTGTCTACATTGTGACCTGTCTACATTTTGACCTGTCTACATTGTGACCTGACGACATTTCATACCAGACTCCATCCAGCAATCTAACCTTAACCAATGTGAATGGGTATCTTCCCAGAAAAGGAGCATTCAACATTGTACCCATTCCTAAAGAAAAGTATTCTTTCTTTGTAAGCTGTCAACTGTGTCACTGTTAAAATAGACACTGCTGCAGCGGTAACTATTCCCTGATCTACCTGTCCATTTGTGTAACAGAATGTCTTTCTGTCATTTCAAGAACTAATAATATTTCCACCGTCCAATCAAAGTTACCCACCCGGTCTCTCTATTTCTTCTGACAACACTGCAATAATCTCTACTTATCAAGCTCACTTCCTAGGTGTTATCCAGAGGCAAACACAGGATTTTGAAAGGGGGGGTTTCCAATGCTTGCTATACATGTGGAATATATTAGGGATCTTGATATGGAACACTACATAAAGTACATGGAGGGTATATTATTGGTCAGGGAATGGTACAGCACCAGTCTATAACCTCCATAGCATTTGCCTGGCAGATTTGCAACATCTTCATGTCCTGAGAGCCATGGTCAGTGTGTTCTGCTGCTGCTCTCTGTATTGAACTCTCCAAAATAAAATGACCCTCCTACAGTCTATATTGCATGCAGCAGCTACACTGCAAAACGCTCTTCTAGAGCTGCTCAACTCTGTCAGTCTGTGCATTGTTTGCCTGCATTTTACAAAATCTTTTTGCTAACCTACAAAGTCATCAGCAAGACTGCAGCTGCATACATATCCTAACTCATCTGAAGATATATCCCAGCTCACTCTCTCTCAGATCATCACAGGACATACAGCTCTTCTCTATACTAACCAAATGCTCTGATTCCCGGTTACAGGACTTCTCCTGGGCTGCATCCACTCTCTGAAATAACCTTCCTTGCCCATTAAGACTATCCTCTACTCTCCAAACTTTCAAGTGCTCATTTAAAACTCACTCTTTAGACAACATCAGCTACCTTAAAATATCCCTTTATATTACATGATTTAAACTTTGACACTTTCTCTTTCCGAATTAAAATTCCCCTCTGTCCTGCTACTAACACTGCTGTGTTCTGCCATACAACCTGGCTGGTCTATTCTGTAATATATAGCACCACCCATTATGTATCAAACCCAATGCCCTATTGAGTGTAAGCTTGCAGGCTGTGCCTTCTTACCCACCCAGTCTCTTTGGGCCTGATCCAGACCTATGCTGATCCGCTGTGCGTACTAATGTACAGCGTATCGGCATGCACTCCCCCCGACACTCCCCCTGTTCCAGCGTATGTACCCTCGCTTACGCCGGCTGAAGGCTACCCTAACTTCAGGCGGCGCAAGCGAGGGTAAATACACTGGGACCGGAGCGTATTTACCCAAACACCTCCCTCCCTCATTAAACTACCTCCCCCCTGCCTACCTACACTAAGCTATGTGTAGTAACGGCGAGGAACGCCCCCTCAGCCGTTACTACGATTCTAGATCGGGCGTTGCCCTAGTTACGCTGGCCAACATCTGGCTGGCGCATGCGCAGAACAGCTTTTCAGCCGGCGTAGGTCTGGATCAGCCCCTTTGTTACTATCAAGTTTTGTTTTATAATGATTGTAATCATTGTAGAGTGTTCTGTAATATGATAGCGCTGTATAAAAACCTGTTAATAAATAAAATGACTCATATTCTCTATTTCCTTTATACATAACAGTGAACCAAAATATGGTGGTGTGGAGGGGGATAAGAGCTGTATTGTCCAAGCATGAACATATAAAACAATTGAGAGAGTAACCACTTTTCAGTAGGTATGTAACCTTCTTCCTAAAAGCTCCAGGAATTCCGTCTTGTACCTCGTCCTTGTTTCCCATTGCTGGAGCTTTTAGGAAGCCTACTGAAAAGTGGTTACTCTCTCCATTGTTTTATATGTTCATGCTTTTTACCAACACTTATTAGAGGACAATATAGCGCTTATCCCCCTCCACACCACCATATTTTAATTCTCTTTTCAAGGGCTTGTAGACCCTTGGAGTGGGACTAGCTGCATTATTGCCTGTGGTCTCAGCGCTTGTTTGTTTTTCCATTATAAGACATAACAGTGAACCAGCCTTGCTATTATGTCTATTCGCTGGGGAAGGGATGGTACTTGCAGAACGTATTTGCATTGTGCTTGACCTATGTGTCTGTATGCAACTGCCATCCCATACTGGTGGGAGTGGATCCCTCCATTGGTTACATAGGACTGTATCCAGACTTAATAACGCTTATACAAGCCTTTTACGTAAGTCCCCTTGCAAGTAACATCTGCACATGCTCGCGCCAGATGTAGAGCACTGGATCTCATTGCGAGATTCATACGTCAGGGTGGTACATGTAATCCATATGCCTAAATCTCACAACACAGGTGGGAACAGGCAAGCAGAGTAGCTGCATGGGGCGGCGTTTAGGCGTTCAGATCTGTCTGCGCACGGACACAGTTCCACAGGGAAAACTTAAGGTTGCTCCATGGACACGGGAGTGCCCATAACTATGCACAACAGAGGGGAGTAACAGGGGAGTTCAGTCCCCTCTTCCGGGCATAGCTCCAGACCTCCGAACCATGGGCCCATGTAAAACACACGGAAGTCTGAACACGGCCCATGGTTATTTGACGGTATGATTCTAGATAAAATGAACATGTGATATT
>WWET01005104.1:93891-104471 GCA_011038615.1 Limnodynastes dumerilii
GGGATTTTGAACCCAGGTTATTGCTGGGCAAACTGGCGTGTAAAAAAAAATAAGTTCATCTATAACCCGGAAAATTGCCAGGTCTGACCCTTCCATATGTGCCATGAATTTCCTGGGACTGCCCTGACAAGCAACTGTCATTCAGCCAAAGAGGACTTCACTTTTTTAACAATCAACAGGACTTTTAAAAAAGAGGACCTGAAAGGACACATACAGTACAGTACAGTACTAAAGTCATAGTGGCAAATAGTGGAACTGCAGGTGGCCGGACCAGAAAGAAGACCTACAGGTACTACAAAATGTCAAAAAGGAGATACACTCTACGTCTCGGCGCTACACTTCTCAGCCAAAGTAAAGAACACATATTTTGATAAGACAAAAACCCAGTTCAATAATAAAATGTTCACAGTTCCAAAGAATATTGTAAAGTTCTATTCCATATCATTAGTAAGCATCGCACCAGTACTTTTCAACATTACATAAAATATGTATGTCACCAGTGCTCCGATGCACTGATATACAAAAGATCCACAGGAAAACGTAGAAATGGAAATGTCAGTACTGACTTCGGAAGTGTAGTTCAAATTGTCTCCAATTAGAGTTTAAAGCAAACTCTTCCTCCAAACTTTCCTGCATTGGATAATCATTAAAGTGATATTGTTTTCCCACACAGAATCCAGCAGCGTTTTATGTATGCGGATACCTAGAGTAAATCTCCTTTTTGACAATTTGACTGTGGTTTTACTTGTTGCACCCTCCTTATACTCTGTTTCGGCAGCAGGCGCACAGCGCTAGATTACTATGCCCCTACTGTTCTCTCTTTATTACAGGTACTACAAAATGCTGTCTCCTTTCCCTGTGCGTGGCTCCCGGCTAACATATTTCTTTACTATTACCATAGCAATAGTAAAGAAATTTCTCCAAGCAGGTGTCTTTGTGAAGGACCCGTGTTGAAAAAAAACCTTACCCATGTGAGACCCAGGAAAAACCCTATCTTTTCCCAGGTCTGAATGCCGGGTCATTAGATCCGGGTCTACAAAATGACCATCAAATATTTGGGTTTTTGACAAGACTTAGATTTTTGGCCAAGAACCAGGTATTTGGAGGTGATGTGAAAGTATTATTTCCAAGTTGAGAACACTTTTCTTTTGATTATTGTACACAAACACCTGACAGTTTTTATATTCATCGGAAACTTAGAGTTGATCTAGGACACATCCCCCTGTACTCTTTTTCTGATTACGCAGTTTAAATTTGCGCCCCCCCGCCATTTTTTTGCTGTCACTCTCACACTCTGGATAGTCCCCAAAATGCAGATAAAATGGCAATAGTGGCACGGCTCTAGTTTTACCATCTTTTACATTTACAGAATAATATATGGAAGAACCTTTTGGATGTAATTGTTGGCGCTTTCTTTATATAAACAGAGACAAATGTAGCAGAAGATCTCCAAGCCGGTTCATGTGAATAACCACAATGTTACCTGATTATGGTATAACACCCGGGAGTTGAGCCACAGATTTTAGTGAGGCGGATGCACAGATCTGGGACCGGATCCTGACCTCCGTGAGCTTAGAGCACACTCGGAGATGTGGCAGACCGCACAGAAGAGGGGAGTGAACTCCCCCTGTCATTCCCCTCTCTGGACATTAGGTCTGTTGCGCTGCCATTAGGCAGCCTTAAGTCACCGCTGATCCACATGTAACCCCTAAAACACACCCATACTGCGTGTAATCACAGCAGAGTTTATGCAGATCTCCAGGTGTACGGCACTAAGGTGAGCGCTCAGCCCATCAGCTCCTTTGCCCATCAGCCCCTCAGCCTATCAGCCACTTTGCCCATCAGCCCATCAGCCCCTCAGCTCATCAACCCCTCAGCTCATCAGTCCATCAGCCCCTCAGCTCATCAGCCCAGTCCATGAGCTCATCAGCCCATCAGCTCATCAGTCCATTAGCCTATCAGCCCCTCAGCCCTATTAGCCCATCAGCCCCTCAGCCCATCAGCCCCTTAGCCCATCAGCCCCTCAGCCCATTAGCCCATCAGCTCATCAACCCATCAGCCCCTCAGCCCCTCAGCCCATCAGCCCATCAGCCCCTCAGCCCAGTAGCCCATCAGCCCAGAAGTCCATCAGCCCATCAGTCCATCATCCCATCAGTCCATCAGCCCATCAGCCCTGAGTTGGTGCAACATTTTAGGAGGAAGCGCAGGGAATGCGGGTGACTACTGTGCTCTCTGCAGCACTATACCTTTCTCATTTTGATATAGTAAAACACCCTGTTCCACACACAGACAGATGGGTATCTTTGCGTCCTTCTTTCTGGGGTCACTCCTATTGTGCAAATGAGCAGGGTAAATACCCAATGCGCTTGCGCCTAATAAAATAGGTGTTAGCACAGCTCTGGATCATTTCCCCTGTTCTAAAATCAAAATAAAAGTATTAACAGTGGGTTACAGTTAACAAGTTAGGAGATGAGAGGAAGAGTGTGCACGCTGGATTGTCTTTTTATTGCTGTATTTCTTTATAATAGACAAAAAATGTTTGGTTTATTTAAAGTAAAAATAATGTCAATAATTACCACGCCCCTTGAAATAATTAACAGTAACATGTAACAAGGGTGTACTCATTCATTACACCATTTCAGAGTGCACATGCCCAGAGACTGGCTCTACTCCTCAGTGTTCACACCATTATGTGGTCAGGTGGGTAACAAAGCTCGTCCTCTTCCTCCCTGTCATATACTCTGGGCACCTAAAACATTTAAGAACTGAATTAGATGTTTGACATTAACCATCAATTATAATTGATGTCTGTGAATCCTTTACATCAGCCCAGTACTTGTATAAATGCTGCAAGAGTCTGTTCTTATGACTGAAGTAGAGAGTAAATATGGGGGTGCTGGAGAGAACAATGATAGAACCAACTTAAAAAGAAATATTGAGGGAGATGGAATGTGAAAGGGAGTGGTAGAGAGTGAAAATGGAGGATTCAAATAAAAGAGCAATACAGCTCGAGAGAAAGGACCAGATGCAAAATTAGGAATTTCCACTGACTTATGTACGGAATGGGTGTGGTTCCCGCTGAGAGCGGCCCTTTTATGACAGGGCCGTTTTTGACACCCCATTTATGACTTCGCACTGCCAGCGAATGTTCCTGCCCTGCCAGAGTGAGCTAATGGGAGATCCCCAGAAGGAATCCCCATCGCTGACTGGAGAGTATTTTCCCAACCCCAACCCTTATACTAATCCTCATTTTAACTCTTCTCTTCCATTACCCTAACCCACCCTTCTCCACAGCCTGACCCCTTCTCTGATCCATCCACTCCATACAGCCTAACCCTAAGACTTCCTTCCCCACAGGCAAACCCTAAGACTCCCCTTCTATGCTCAATCCCTTCCCCGCAGCCTAACCCTAAGACTCCCCTTCTATGCTAAATCTTTTCCCCGCAGCCTAACCCTAAGACTCCCCTCCTAAGCTCTATCCCCTCCCCACAGCCTAAACCCTAAGGATCCCTTCCCACAGCCAAAGTTCACTAACCTGTCGGTTCTCGCATCGGGTACTGTCGGTGCTGTGATGGGTGTTGCGGTGGATCCGGATGTCAGAAATGTAATGAATTGGTAAGTTTTCAAAAATTCGTACTTACCATTCATTAAAAAAACTTTCTAATTAGTGACATTTTTTAGAGGCATGGGCACCAGCCCTTCAGACTCCAGGCAGGGGATCTAGAAATAGATAAACCCTGGGCACGCAGATTACTGGTAGACACAACACTGCTGGTATTGTCAGGTTCTGATGTAAATGTCCTTTCAAGGTCAAAAGCTGGAAACACAGAACACTTACAAGCACAGAAGTCATGGAAATGTTTCTTACAGATAATAGTACAAGTCAGGGCCATCATGAGGAATCTGGGGCAAGTACATGGTACCCCCACCACAGAAATTTCAGCAGGCTAGGGGCCCCCAGCATGGGCCGATACATTTTGCCCCCTCCTCCTGCCTCAAACAGCTCAGATATTAACTACCTTTATACACAGTGGTGCCCCTGGTACACAGAATGCCCCATATTCCAGCCCCATTAACTACAATCTTTATTAAAATTATGGTTCCCAACTTATGCAGATGAATATCAGGGAGTTTGTGATTACACTATCATGCGCTGCACCAATGGGGTGTGTCCTGAGAATAGCTCCACTCATAGGTGTGTCTAGTAGGGATGCGCAGGCTCAGTTGTTTGAAAACCAATCCCCCCCTGAACTTACCTTCTCAGTACTATCCCGATCCGTCAGACGTGACGATGATGCAAAACGCCATTGTCGTGTCCTCAGATGCACATCATTTGCGGGATGCACATCAGCTCCTATTGCCCTGTGCGGCAGTAATTATCAACCTACTGAGGACACAGTGCAAGAGTTTGCCTAGAGCTCCCACGGGCCTAAAGCTGTGTATTTAAGAACATATGTCAGCATATTGATGACACGATTACTACTTAACACGTCATGCTCCTGATCTATCTTACCTTTCAGCCACTGTCCAGCAATCTTAGCAACTATTCATTTGAGTCCTCCAACACCGGTTGCAGTCTCCGGTCCGATGGCCCGATTTGCGAAATAGAGACAGACGTAAGTTACTTTTCGGCTGTCTTTATTTCGATTAGGGGGCCATTTTAGAAATTTCTCGCCCATTCATTTTTACAGACCCACCGGATGACAGCTACAGAGAGGTGAGTAACCTCTCCGGGACATTTTAGTATTAGGGGGGGTTAGGGTTAGGCGCTTAGAAAGGGAAGGTTAGGGTTAGGACCATAGAAGGGGAGGGGTAGGGTCAGGTTGTAGGGAGGGGGGGTCTTAGGGTTAGGCTATAGAGAAAGGAGTATTAGGGTCAGGCTAAGGAGAAGGGAGGGTTAGGGTCAGGCTGTGGGAAAGGGAGGGTTAGGGTAATGGAAGGGGAGGGTTAGGGTTAGAATTAGGGGAAGGGTTGGGGATAGATTAGCTACTCACCTTTCAGAGCACCGTGTTTGAGGCATAAGCAATCAAAATCCCAGCCAGTTCGAAACTGGCTGGGAGAGAACGGCCCTATCGAAATAGGGCCCTTCGCTATGGGGACCTACACTCCTCCAGCACCAGCCCTCTCTATTTAGATCCCGTTCTGGCAGGCTCTCTCTGCAAGAATACCTTCTCACTTCCCTTACGTGAGTCGTTCCATCTGCTTCCATCAACTCCTTGTGCCTGTTACTGTATTCCACGTGATTCCTGGGGTTCATCTCTGGGCATCCCTGTGGATTCCTGTATTCCACTTTATTGTGACTCCAGTGAACACCCTGCCCAGCTTTCCTCTGACCTGCTCTGAATCATGGTATACTCCGCACAGCATTTTCTGGGTTCTGTTTCTGTGTGGCCATTCTAGTTTTGTCAGACACAACACTGTTAATCTGGGATTTAGCAAATTTACAACTTAGAAATTAAACCATTAGATCGGATTCCTTTTCATTTGTTACTTATATTAAGTTATTAGCTCTTTATTTTATCATAATTAGTGAACATAATGTAAAAATAGTATAGTGAATAATATAAACACCATTATAAATTATATTTGACCAATCATAAAAACAACAGATTTGCTAAGTTGCGGGTTTGGGAAAGTGGAGATGTTGCCCATAGCAACCAATCAGATTCTAGCTCTCACTTTCCTATTACATACTAGAGAATGGAATGTAGAATCTGATTGGCTGCTATGGGCATCAGCTCCACTTTTCCAATCCCGCAGTTCAGTAATTCTGGCCCTTAGTGTCTGTATCACTCTTAAAATAACCTGTGGATTTTCCAAACACAGATTGTGTTTTGCATTTATATCTGGATCAGCCCCCCAAACTATAAGATTACAAATTCTTCCATACATTAACCACCAGTTCAGACATCTGCTTTAAACTCTAACCAGATTGCAGATCCAGCAATATACCATCCTGCAGACTGGAAGATATATATATATTTATACTCAAAAAGTGCAGAAAAAAATAAACCAATGTAATATTAATCTGACATTAAACAGCATTCCTTAAATGCAATATCCTCTAGCAAATGCAATATTATAAAGTAAAAATACAAATGTAAATATAAAAAAAGCTCATATGTTTCTGCCTCTTTCTCCCTGCATATTCCCTGTTCTGAGATCACTCTGTATTCTCCCAGCCGGCTATTTTTAAAAACACACAGAAACGTGATCTGGCCGTGTCTGAATTCATGATCTGAACTACAGTACGTAAAGAAAGGGACACCAAAGCCTTGGTAATACAAAACAACAAAATCTGTATTGCTCTGTGTACCAAGGAGCTGGTCCATCTGCAGACCAGAGTGGATAGCTTATACATTACGTAATGTCCCAGATGTGAGCCGTGAAAACATCCCCACGCGTTATCTGTCGTCCTAATCTAGCACTGCAGCTGAAAAATGTGAGCATACAGTACAAGTAAGTCATCGTCATGTAATACTACAATTATTGCTAGGCATGTACAACGACTATGCAGGTTGCAACACCATCAAAGAGGCACCTAGTCAGGCATGCTGGACTACTAGTCATGGGGCTGGATTCAGACTTAAGTAAGTGCTTGAACTTAGGGCTCTATTTACTATCATTGTGGTAGATCCAGAACTCCACTTGCAATACGTTATCTCGTGTAGCGTATTTATGGGTGCGTACCTTCTATACACTCCCCTTGGCACACCCCTTGAATGTACGTATTTTTTCCGAGATCCACTTTCCAAACCCTACCTTAACTTTTAACCGTAGTGATACGCACACGTATGTATGTGCAACACGTATTTACGCAGCTAAGCACGCCCATACTGTACACTTTAAATACAAACCCCGCCTACATAGCGTATTTCAGACGTATTTTAGATTCACGTAAAATTGGCACGCCCACACGTAAGAATTTACATGACACATGAATGGCCCATACGTTCACATTTACGCTACGTTAGTTTGTGTTAAATTAAAAGTTGCAATTTACTTAATTCCTTTAGATTTATATCTCTATAATAAGAGCTAATTATCTCCACAAATTTGTCTATAATTCAATATGATTCAAAGAACTTTTCTTCAACAATACATTGTTTACAGTTGTTTAGAAATGTTGAGTTGCAGCAGAACAAATTGTAGCAAATATTGCAAAAAAATACAGATCCAAAACCAAAATCAAGACACGCAGGACCGGATACAGTTAAGAATGAGTTGGGGGCCATTAGTTCTAGGTACGCAATTATACGCACGTGCGTTGCAAGCCAACACCCATGACACTCCCCTCACACGGACGGGTTTTCGGTGACTTACGCCTCCATAGAGCACCCTTATCTCTACACGTGCATTTATGCGCGAGTAATACTTACTTACGTGCGTATGTAGCTAACCACGCCCTCATATGGTCATTTAAATGCCCCCCCACCCACTTTCACGTAACTTTGTCTGTACGGATTTCAACCACGCCCCTTCGCACGTATGTCCCCAAGTGCGATTCACAAGTACGTAACTAATGGACTTCCGTGTGTAAATCCAATGTAAATAGTCTAAATAAAAAGTTACTATACATGCGCAGTTACTCCGATCTAAAAATACGCACGGAACTCGGCACAAAAACGGATCTGTGAATACGGCCCAGGTTCAGCAACTCCAATCACCTTGGGAGATATATTGGGAGTGATCATTTGTTAATAAAGCTCTTTTTAACAATATTACCTTTGTTTCTCACATTCATCGTGAGCATATTCAAATATTTTATTGAAGAATAACCTAAAATACAACACCAGATTGGTGCTTGTCTTATCTCCCCTCCAGCCCTTGCCACCCCCCTATCCTATATGGTGGACTGGAGCCGAGGTTCAGAAGAGAGAAGAGAGAAAGGAAGGAAGAGAGAGACAACAGGAGCACTTATATGTGAGCTCCGTGACTGAAACCTACTATACACCACACTGAGCAAGATAAATCTAAAGGAGATTAACAAGATCTGCCATCTACATATCAATTCATCATCATCAACACTGTTTGATCAACAACTTAAACAGAATTACCAGGGAATCCTGATAGAACATATCCAACAAAACCATTTAAAAGACGGACATTCTACACGAGTGTGGGTCACTGTTGCAAACGGCTCTATTTCGATAGGGCCGTTCACTCCCAGCCAGTTCCGAGCTGGCTGGGAAAACGATTGCTTATGCCTCTGAGAGGCATAACAATCAATCCCTGGAGCACCGAACATGGTGCTCGCAAAGGTAAGCAACCCCTCTCCCTAAGCCTAGCCCTAAGTCTCCCACAATGCAGCTTAACCCTTAGTCTCCCCTCCCTGCAGCCTAACCCAAAGGCCCCCATCTGCAGCCTAACCCTTAGTCTCCCCTCCCCGAAGCTTAACCCTAAGTCCCCCCGCAGTCTAACCCTATGTCCCCAGCAGCGGCACTTCCGAAAAAAGAATGGGAGAGTATACTAATCGCATACTCACCCATTCATAAAAAAAAGATTCTGAAATGGCTCTCAATCGAAATAGGGACAGCCGAAAAGCAACTTTCAGCTGTGTCTACTTTGCAATGAGATTCATCTCAGTGGGGACTCACAACTATTCTACACGGACATCAGCAACACTTTGGAGACAATTCTTTTTCTTAACCCTATCTATATATGAAAAACATTTTTAAACTTGTTCTGAATATTGACTGATTGTACTGAACTGAACGAGCTATACAGAAATTTCAGTTGTAAGCAGTGACTATCGGGGCAAGGACATTCTCACTGCAAAGTGTTCATTGTACCGGATTCTGACCCAGCGGATTCCTCCCCCTATATTCAGCTTCCACTCCAGCAGCATCTGATCACTATAGCAGTGCTGCAGGGACAGACTTCTACAGCTCTGATAAAGTGACAAGACCCTCTCCTGTAAGTTCTTAGCTTATATGATAAGGTATAAAATGAGATTTTACACCTTATCATACATGCAAATAAGGGCAAATTAAAGCCACGCCCCTTCTTTGGACAATCCACGCCCCCTTCATGGACACGCCTCCAGGTGTACTGATTTTTCATTAAAAAAAAATGTTGGAGGATATGACCTCCCCTGGTTTTGGTTAGTAGGGATTCCAAAGCATTCCTTTGCCCCCAGCAGCTGATAATTTTCTACATTTTCTATGCTCAGCGTTGTGGTGATACCCTCTTTCCAGAGTTGATAAACAGGGCTGTAACTAGAGGTGTGCGATAGGGGCGGCCGCCCAGGACACAAAGCTTGAGGGGGTGCAAGTAAGTTAATATTTAAGTTTAAATTGGTGTGGAATTCAAGGTCAGGGGGCACCATGTTTTCTTTTTGCCCCTGGTGGTAAAATTTCCAGTTAGGAGTATATTGACAAATATGCCTAAAATGCCCCACGGTATTGCCAACAGTACTACAACTGATTTTTTTTATCAGTCTTACAAGACCTTGAACAGTTGTTGGTGCTCATGTGTGACTGGCATCACAGCAGAAATAGAAAATGAAAAAGAGAAACAGCCGACTGCCAGTCTAGGCCTCAAAACATGCCCTGAAAATGCAAAGCAGTGGGCCTTCATTAGTACCCGCCACACCAGCTTCCAACAGCCCCTAGTACTGGAACACCAATATAAAGATCAAAATGGCGGCTCTCTGCACATCTCTTGTGGGACATGACCTAACCCTAGCAGTAAATGTGTGTGAGGGAGAAATCTTACTTTCCATGTAATACACTTTAAAGTGTACATGTCACACAATAAACAGAGACACCTGGGCCTCCCACCTAATGCCTCAAAAACAACGCAAACATCCTGAGTACTTAAAAGTCCAGTTTTGGATTAGTTATAATTTAAGTTAAACAGGTGATAGCCCAGTTAATACAGCATATTGATCACTGTTCAATGTACATGGTCTTTTATGTTGTATAAACTTTATCCCTCACAGATTTATTATTATTAGAGACAGTAAACTTGCCTTTTGAGGCTCATTCCAGAAACGTTGAACTACAGTCACCCCTGCCGCTGAAGAGGTTAATAAATGGCCTATACATATGACATATTACCGTAATACAAATAGTTTAATGACATGCATCGCAACTGCAGAAACACAAACATCTATTATACCCATTGCATTTTGCATTAATGTGTTGTCCATTCCTGAGAGGGAGAGAGTTGAGAGGCTGTACTGGACGTACAAAGCCCAAGTGTGATTTTATGCCGTATCCATTAGTGCGCTGTTGTGATTTTCAAATATTTATGCCTTTTTCTGTAATTTAGATCCTTTACAGCAATTATGTAATTATTGGCTAAAATAGGAAAAATGTATTCACTTGAAATTATTTTCAGGCTAATAAAGTAACAGTGCCCTCTAGAGTACAGCACAGATACTGCAACACACTTTCATTCAGAGGTAAATTAAATCTATTATGGCATATTTTTGGGAGTAGAAAATATATTATTATATATATATAATATATTATATTATATAGATTTCTTTGAACTGGACAAAGACCTGTTCTATAGGAGGGGAGCTGCGGTTTGCCTACAGACGTAGGGCTGGATCCAGAACTATGTCCCTCTTC
>WWET01005105.1:0-10817 GCA_011038615.1 Limnodynastes dumerilii
TAACACTACCTCATAGCATTATTCAATGAAAAAGATTTGGTACTACAGGGCTCCCGTACTGTATATCCTGGACAGTTAAGCTGAACGATGCCGGCTGCATCTGTTATCTGATGCGGCCGGTGTCCGTGTGAGCCGCGGTCTATGTGATTGCAGCGTAACCTAAAGGGGGGCTGCCTAACTGGGTGCTCCCCTTTAAGTCATCTAGAGGCGCGCACAGCTCACTCGCCCCTAGAAATGGCCCTGCTGACAGGTCCTCCAGACACTGCTCCTTCATTGATGCTCCCCAGCTATAAAGAAAATGTCTCTCTGCCTTGTGTTTAGCTGTGACTAGGGGAATAAATAAAATGTTTTGATAATTGGGGAAAAAAGGGAAAACAGCGCCAAAGGGAGATAAAATAGTTTTTACTTTTTACTTGGTCTTACACCTCATTGCAAATCTATGTTATAATGTTAACTGTTCTGATGGTTGACTTTGAACAATCAGGAATGGAGAACGGCACAAGAGCTATTAGTAGACAAAATATTTTATTCTAAGAGCACCAAATGCTAAAACCATACAATCTATTAATAAGAAGCATAAAATAATGAAAATAAAAAAGTGCTTTTTTGTAGTGATAAATATCACGTTGAACACCAATCCCTGTTTATGTCCAACAATGCTAATTGATATTTGTAATATAGAGCACCTTGCGTAATGTTGGCAAATTTCGCAGGGATATTCAGGTAAGTCACTGTATTGGAGACATATAGTATGTGGGGTTCTGGGGAGGAAATAAGCGGTTCTTACCCCGATAGACGGGACAGTTCTTTTAGCCGAGTCACAGTCCTCGTTCCGCTTTGTTGGTTACGGCTGCTCCGGTTGATCAGGCCGGGCTAGCCGGGCAGAGGGTTGTGGAGAGAGGTATCAGCGTGGCGCTGGATGGATTCCTCCTTCTTCCACGTGTGCTGCTCCGGTTGATCAGGCCGGGCTAGCCGGGCAGAGTGTTGTGGAGAGAGGTGTCAGCGAGACGCTGGATGGATTCCTCCTTCTTCCACATGTGGCTAAAACTCCTCCTTCTTCCTCCTTCACTGTTTACACTTCTCCAGTGATAATCTGAATTGCCGTAGTACCGGCCAAACTGTTTGTAAGATCTCTGCTCCTTTCTTGTAAACGAACAAGATGCATGGAGTGTTAGGAAGGATTGGTGTTCACCCCGCTTACGCGTTTCGCCTGGAGACCCCAGACTTTCTCAAAGCGAATACCCAAGCACTCACTCGATCCTCATAAAAAGGTTCCAGTGCAGGTGATAGCATAATTAATTAATTGGTTTTCTCTTCAAGTCATTTTTAAAATCACAAAATAACCATTTCTTTTTACAATTCTACTACTCATACTCAGTGCCGTTCTCCTGCATTATAAGTTCCATTAGTATATATACATAGAGACATTAGTATATTATATGCATATGCATTATGCTCTATTTTTATGTTTTTATATTTTTAGAATAAGTGAATAATAATATATAAATAAATAAATAAGTAGATGAAAAAAAATATAATAATATAAAGAAAATATAAATAAAAATATATAGAAAAATATTATTATTATTATGAAATTGTGTGTCTTCATGTCATTTCGATTATAACACTTCAGTCAATGAAGACAAATATATACAAAAGTTAGAAATCTATATATTAGACAGTGCATAAACCTAAGGTAAGTAGATAAATAAATAAATAAGTAAATAAATTGATTAATAAATATATAAATGATTTGGTGATTTGTTAACTTGATACATATACCAAAAAAAGTATTTTTCGTTAAATAAATAGATAAATACATAAATAAGTAAAACAAATATGCATAAATGTATCAATGAGTAATCGAATAAATTAATATGAGATATGTTTATATTATATTGGTTATAACAAATAAATTAATTAATTATGCCTATCAATATATATACCTCTGAAAACAATAAATAATTGTAATAATATGCATAAAGAGTCACAATAAATAAAAACACATGGGTATATGTACATATATAAATATTTAATCAGTATGCATGGAGAAAATAAATAAATCCCAATATGTATATATGTATAAAGAGTTAAATCAGTATACATAGAAACCCGAAACAGATCATAACCATATAACCAATCCCATTGGAAGAACTTCCCCATTTAACATTGGGCTACCCTTACACTTTTAATCCCCAATAAAGTCCCCAAATTCCACATTTTGTGGGTAAAGAATGTGTTTCTCCCCTCTCCCCCCATACACACATATCTCTCCTATTTCCAGATTCGCTCATGTGTTTCCTTCCTCTCTAGAAATGATCATGGTGTGTCACTAAGGGAGCGATGATATGGCCTGTGCGGAGCAATAGAAGCCAGGGTTCTTATATATCATTATTAAGTGGTTAGATCTAATAACCTGTATCCCTGAATTCTATCACGTCGTTCAGACCACCTGGATTGAGGGTCTGGAGGGTGAATATCCAGTAGGCTTCGCGTTGGCAAAGCCTACTGTACCTGTCACCCCCCCTGGTAGTTGGTAATACCACCTCCAATCCGCATACGGACAGTTCTTCTGGGTTACTGTTGTGATGTTCTAGAAAATGTTTTGGAATGCTGTGGTTGGTTTTCTGTTTATTATATTCCGTCTATGTTCCCTATACCGGTCTTTTAATTTCCGAGTGGTTCTGCCCACGTACTGAATATTGCATGGGCATTGGAGAACATAGATGACGTATGCAGATTCACAGTCAATATAAGTTTTAATTTGAAAATATTTTTTGTTTATATGAGATTGTACCTGTTTCACATTATGTTTTATAGCCTTACAAGTTAAACAAATATGATTATTACATTTAAAACAACCAACCACAGCATTCTGACTTTTACCTTCATCAACAGTCCCTGCTTTTAGAAATTTTACTTGGCTTGGAGCCAGGATACTTTTAAGATTTTTATTCTTTTTGAAGATTATCTTTGGGTTTTTACTAATTAATGGAGCTACCAATTCGTCTTGCCTCAAGAAATCATAGTTTTTTTTGATAATTTGCCTAATCTTTTGATTATTGGGTCTAAGTTAGGTGTCTTATATCTGAGACAACGTTTTTGAGTTCAGGTCTCCATGTGGGCGTAGCTTTGTGTCTGAGAAGATTATAATTAGACCTGTCTTAACTGTTGCTCTCTTAATGGATGAGCTAGTGTACATGTTTGCACTTCAGTAAGTGCAGAATCTGTGCATAGGATGCGGTGGCCTATGGGGACAGGCACCAGGAAGAGGACTGCAGAACCATACAAGGTTAGGGTTAGATTGTAGGAGATGTAGGATTAAGGTTAGTGTTAGGCTGCAGGAAATGGATGGTTAAGGCTAGGGTTAGGCTACGAAAGATAGAAGATTAAGGTTAGGCTAATAGAAGGTAAAGGTTAAGGATAGGCTACTGAAGATAGAAGGTTAAGGTTAAGCTTGGGTTGAGTTGTGGTTAGGAGGTGGCACCCAGGGCACCATTCAGATTCACCTGTCGCTTGATCCAGTCATTCTTATTTTGCAGCTGTCGCAAAGAGACTACTGCCGCTGCTCCATACTTTTTCTAGGCACTCCCCTTGGCAATCCCCTCGCTCGTTCGTACTTTGGCCATTTTACGCTTGCCAAACCCTACCTTAACTTTTCAAAGCGCAACTACTGGCGTACGTAAAGGCTTCACGTACATAAGTGCCTAAGCCACGCCCATACTGTACGATTTAAACACCTCACCCCGCCTCCGAAGCGTAATTACGGTGTTGTATAGCTGTGACGCCCCTTCTTTCATAGTTATGCTGTTGATACGAGGCAGGTACGTACGTTCAGAGTTAAGTGGCGTAACATCTACCGCGCACATGTGCAGTAAATACTAATGGGCGATTTTACGTCAGCCGCCAGCGTAAAATCGTTTGCGTGCTTAGTTTAGAACCATTGGCCCAGATCCAGACCTATGCCCACCGTCGCTAGGATGGCAGGCGTAAGCGTAAGAGCGGCTTACTAGCCGATCTGCGCATGCGCCGGGCAGATGTCCGTAGCAGCGCCGTAGGGACGCTGGAGGGGACGTCGCAGCGCCGTTGGGACGCTGGAGGGGACGTCCTCCAGCGTCCCTACGTTCAGGTTAGTGCAGGTGGGCGGAGTGAGGTAGTTAAATGAGGGTAGGAGGGCGGGCTAAGCGACCATACGCTCCTGTGTGATCGTATGGCCCCTCCTAAGTTAGGGTAGCCTTCAGCCGGCGTAAGGAAGGGGCCATACGCCTGCATAGGGGGAGTGTCCATCAAAATGAACGCCGATACGCTGTGCTTTAGTAAGCACAGCGCATCGGCGTAGGTCTGGATCAGGCCCATTGTACCGGCAAACCACATTATATATGACTATATATACAACACTATATATATGTAGAGCAGAGGAATGATTGGCATCATAATGTACTGTACTTGCATATGCATCTACAAAATACGCCTTTTGCATATCTTAGAACAATTGCCAATCTTTGGGTAACTCGCTGAAATGTGGTTCATTTAGACCTCTTCTCCTTTATTTGCCTCTGATGTGTCTTCTTGATTTCCCCTCTGTTTTCAATAAAGTCTCTTGTTTCAGTCAAGCTGCTCTTATGAATTGATTTTAGTCCTTACAATTCTGACTACTTCTGTTTCATGCCATTTCACCGCATGTTAGAACTCTTAAGCATAATTGTTTGACTGGAACACTGTGTTTTACAGTATTTTGTTCACACTTAAAAGAAAGACATTTCAGAATGTAAACATCATTCTATAAAGAAAAACTTTCTTGACTTATTTCAAAATTTTCTGTCCAGTCTTACACAGTAATTAAGGTCTTTTTTTCCCTTTGTCTGCTTTGCTTTTCTCAGATGTCGTGAGTTTAAAGGGGAAGTATAGACGAAATATATTTTTTGCAATACATGTAGCCAAAAGAGTAGCTGTAACTGCTTTGTTTGGCAGCCAAAGGTATTTTTAACAGCTGTATTGATAGATGTCTGTTGGCAACTATGGGTCTTAGTTTTAATTGGATTGGTTTACTTTGCACTGCTGCTGCAGCCGGCCTTTGATTCATTGGTTTTCAGCAATTAGTCATGTCACTGGAAACACTTGGCACAGCCATTCACCAATATTGACAAGTATATTTATTTAAACGTCTAAAGAGGAAATGTGGACATGTTTCTTATAGCACCCAATTACATGCTATGTACTATTTCCAGGAATGGTAGGAAGAATATAACTGGTGGCAATGGGCCTGATCCAGACCTACGCCGATGCGCTGTGCTTAGTAAAGCACACTGATTCTCTCCTTTTTGTCTCCTGTGTCCCCTTTCCGCCCTCTATTCCTGGTCTATCTGTTCTCGGATCAGAGGCGGGCTGGGCTAGGGAGCAGGGTGCCATATGCCCCCTGGGGCCGCTCCGCCATCAGTGGTTTTAGGGTCGCCTCTGTGCAGCCCACGGCCGTCTGTCCGGCAGACCAGAAGGGGGACTTATGTCCCCACCTGGTCCATGGCTCAGCACCGGACATTTAAAAGTGGAACCGGGGCACTGTGAGTCTTAAACAGCGCCCTGGTTCCTCGGCACGACGTGCTGGGAGTGATGACGTCATGGATGTCACGCCCAGCACATATTAGGAAGACAACAGTGTGTGTGACAGTATGAGCAGTGTGTGTGACAGTATGAGCAGTGTGATGTTATGGGTAGTATGATGTTATGGGCAGTGTGTGTATGACAGTATGGGCAGTGTGTGTATGACAGTATGGGCAGTGTGTGTATGACAGTATGGGCAGTGTGATGTTATGGGTAGGGTGATGTTATGGGCAGTGTGTGTATGACAGTATGGGCAGTGTGATGTTGTGGGAAGGGTGATTTTATGGGCAGTGTGTGTATGACAATATGGGCAGTGTGATGTTATGGGTAGGGTGATGTTATGGGCAATGTGTGTATGACAGTATGGGCAGTGTGATGTTGTGGTAAGGGTGATTTTATGGGCAGTGTGTAGTGTGATGTTATGGATAGGGTGATGTTATGGGCAGTGTGATGCTGTGGGCAGTGTGTGTGTGACAGTATGGGCAGTGTGATGTTATGGGTAGGGTGTTGTTATGGGCTGTGTGTGTGTGAGTGTATGGGCATTAGAAAGTATGGTGTGTGTGTGTGACAATATGGTAGTGTGATGATATGGGCAGTATGTGTGTGTGACAGTATGGGCAGTGTGATGATATGGGCTGAAGTCTACCCTAACTTCGCCCGGCGTAAGCTAGTGTAAATAAGCTAGAGGAAGGGGAAGTGCAGTGATGTTACGCTGATCGTTAAAACACTCAGTGTAACATCGTAAGTCTGGATCAGGTTCTTGGTCCCTATCGAGCCTGTTATATGATAATGACTCAAATTCTTAAACTTGACTGTTAATAGAAAGAAAAAAAAAAGTCTTAGTAATAATGCTAATGGAAAGCTTTATTTCATTTCTCATTAATATTAATTGTTTCTGTAATTAATACCACAAGTTATTGGTTTATTTTGTTCTTCAGCTGAACCCATTATTTTGGGTTCTTTATTTATTAAATTGACTCTTATTAGGATGAGCATGCACACTGGGGGTGATTCAGAGATGTGATTGCGAAAAGATCGCAAATATACGCACCTTAGTTAAGATCTTACCAAGTTACAGCCCACTGCATAAGCAGTCACTCCCCTTGCAAACAGCGGTGGATCTTAAAGTTAGACCACCATTGACTAACCCTAACTCTGCGCTGTCATTTGAGATCTTGAGTGAAATAGTAGCGTTTATTTGCGATCCTAAGTGTCTGCCCGCGCCCACTTTCCCTCATCTCCCTGCCTCCCCCCGCCCATTTTCATGCAAATCCTTCAGATCTTAAACTTTCGCAGCACTTAAGATTTTAAGTGCTTGCGATCGAATCAAACTTACGCTCTTAGCGAATTTACGCTCCTAAACTCTACGTAGACGGCGTTGCACTATTACTACGCATGCGCAGTTATGCAAATTTTCTAAGATCCTAAATATACGCTCCTAATTTGCGTGAAAATCGTATCTCTGAATCAGCCCCTATGTGTGCTAATATCATACATATACTGTACAGTATAGGGACTCAGAGCCAACATGCAGCAGTTACCCCAGCTGTAATTTTTATTTTTACTTATCCTCTTTCTAGCTTATTATCTACTTATATTTTTTATAATTAAGTTTTAACATTATATGTGACATTTTTTTTGTAGATATCGATATGCATAATGGAAATTAGAATTTTGTAAATTTTTTAGATTCTATCACAGTTTCTACACAAAGCTTTTTCCTCGCCCCCCCCCATTGTTAGTGTGTGTGTGATTGTATGCCATAAGAAAGTATTAGCAGTGTGATGGTATAGGTAGTGTGTGTGTGTGTGTGTGTGTGTGCGTGTGTGTGATTGTATGCCATAAGAAAGTATTAGCAGTGTGATGGTAATGGCAGTGGGTGAGTGACTGTATGGAAATTAGAAAGTATGGCCAGTGTGATGGTAATGGCAGTTTGTGTGAAGCGGTATAGAAGGTCAGTGGCATTTAAATAATATATTACATTGTGTGACCTAATTAATATGTTAGATCGTGCGACTTAATCATTTGTTACATTGTGTGATTTAATCACATTTTAGATTGTTCTACTTAATATGTAACATTGAGGTATCATTGGGGCAGTGTGTGATTGTATGCCATAAGAAAGTATGGGTAGTGTGATGGTATGGGCAGTGTGTGATTGTATGCCATAAGAAAGTATGGGTAGTGTGATGGTATGGGCAGTGTGTGATTGTATGCCATAAGAAAGTATGGGTAGTGTGATGGTATGGGCAGTGTGTGATTGTATGCCATAAGAAAGTATGGGTAGTGTGATGGTATGGGCAGTGTGTGATTGTATGCCATAAGAAAGTATGGGTAGTGTGATGGTATGGGCAGTGTGTGATTGTATGCCATAAGAAAGTATGGGTAGTGTGATGGTATGGGCAGTGTGTGATTGTATGCCATAAGAAAGTATGGGTAGTGTGATGGTATGGGCAGTGTGTGATTGTATGCCATAAGAAAGTATGGGTAGTGTGATGGTATGGGCAGTGTGTGATTGTATGCCATAAGAAAGTATGGGTAGTGTGATGGTATGGGCAGTGTGTGATTGTATGCCATAAGAAAGTATGGGTAGTGTGATGGTATGGGCAGTGTGTGATTGTATGCCATAAGAAAGTATGGGTAGTGTGATGGTATGGGCAGTGTGTGATTGTATGCCATAAGAAAGTATGGGTAGTGTGATGGTATGGGCAGTGTGATGGTAATGGCAGTTTGATGGTTATAAAAGGATTTGTGGGCAGTGTGATTGCTAGTATAGCAGCGTGATAGTGAAAATAGGATGGACAGCAGTATAGGTAGCATGGGCAGTGGGATAGAGGGGCAGTGCCACTTAATGAATATGTTAGATTGTGTGACCTAATTAATATGTTAATTTGCAACATTGTGTGATTTAATTAACATATTAGATTGCGCTACTTAATATGTTACATTGAGGTATATCATTTGTCAGGCCTTATGCACTCTATGAAATAACACCATAGTAATGACACTTAAGATGATTTTAAAACTTGATGGTGTCGCCTATACACTGGATCACCAGTGTAACACTGTTAAGTGCTCCAGTGCTTTACTGACAACCTTTATTGACAACGGGCCGTTAATTATGGGCCACTGCTGTGGGCTTGCCCCCCAGGCTAAAATTTGCCAGTCAGCCCCTGTCTCGGCTCTTTGCGCTCTCTGGCCCGGATTCACAGTTACGTAGTTTTCATCTTATGTGCGTTGTTTTAAGGATTGAGCTACTATGCATGCGTAGTAGCTTATTTATGCTATCTAGGTACAGAAATGGTACGTAGATAGCGTAAATAAGCTCAATTCTTAAAACAACGTACGGAAGATGAAAACTACGTAACTGTGAATCCGGCCCTCTCTCCTTGTTGTTGTGTCCTTCCTGCAGTGTGCAAGTCACCTGGTTTGTCTAATGGTTTTCACAGTTTGTTGGGTGGGCCTTATGTTTGCCACTGGTGCAAGTCTTTCCTCTGTTCCATTCCTGTGTTGGCTTCCTGGATTTCTCCACTCCAGGTTTTCCTTGCTGAGACTCCGCTGTTGTCCTTGCTCTGGGATTTACCACTGGGGGCCGCAGCCTGCCAAAGGCCTGTCCCCACCATCAGGGGCTCCAGTGAATACCTGGCCTCTGGTTAGACTCTGCGCCTTGGTGAGCTTTTCCCTGACAACACCTCTATACCATATAGGTTACTTGGTTCTGGAAACCTAAAACTAGTGGTCATACAATGTTTTAATCGTGTAGCTTTTATGAACACCATAGCTGTTAATTCTTTAAATGGAAAGCATGTCCTAACAGAAAAATATAAAATAGATCATTTGAATATTCTATTAATATAACTACAATAAAGATCTAAGCTTTTTCATGCATTAGTAAAGTTATTTTTTTCTGCAACAGAGCTACGGTGTGTGGGGTAGATCCAGACCTTAGTGCTTGTTGCGTTTCATCACATAGCGTATTTACACTTGCGTATCTTCTAGGCACTCTCGCTCATACGTACTTTGGCCGTTTTACTCTTGCCAAACCCTACCTTAACTTTCACAGCATAACTACTGACGTACGTAATGGCTACACGTACAGAAGTGCCTAAGCCACGCCCATACTGTACAATTTAAATGCCTCACCCCACCTCCAAAGCATAATTACGGGTGTCATATGGCTGTCACGCCCCTGCGTTCGTAGTTACACTGTTGGTACGTGGTTGGTACGTCTGTTCAGAGTTACATAGCATAACATCTGCGGCGCACATGCACAGTAAATACTAATGGGCGTTTTTACGTCAGCGGCTACCGTAAAATCGCTTACGTGCGTAGTTTAGGATCTGGTCCTGTGTGTGTAGCATGCAAAGGTGCTTAAAGCACAGCAGAAACCTCATAGACAACCCGTAATTGGTGATTGGGATGGGGGTGGAGCCTCACTCTGGACTTTTCTGCTAGCTGCTGCCGGTGCTTCCCTCCTGTGTTGGCTGTTGCTAATGTATGAGAGGCTTGACTATGGAGCACATAAAGCTCGGTGCTCCAGTGGACCGATTGTATCAGTTTAAAACTTTAGGTTACCAGAATCTTTCTCATGAAAAAAGCACTGATTAAAAATAGTTGCGGTCACTGCTTAAATGTTCATGACTCCATAATATCAATGGAATCATTATTAAAGAGGAAAAAAAAGACATATGTTAATTGATACCAAGTTGACCGCTATATGTTCAACATGGTACCTCCTTACAAGGTCAATTAATTTAAATAAACATTATCTTGTCCCTCTGTGAGCTCTGTCTCATCTGTTTGTGTCCTGCTCCTCTGCTCTGTTCTTTATGCTTATCCCTTGCCCTGCCCCTCTGCTCTATCTTATGTCTGTGGCCTACTGCTCTATTTGGCCACATGCCAGTGTCCTGCTTGTCACGGAATGACCAGGTTGGGTATTTGTTTTAGCTTCCCTGGGGCAGGGCCGCCATCAGGGGGGGGACAGCCGGGCCTAGTGTCCCGAGCCCGGACAGAGAGGGGGCCGGGGATAGCCCCAGACCTCCTCTCTGTCCTGCCCAGGACACCAGGGCCGTAACTAGGGTGGTGCAAGCAGTGCCACTGCCCAGAGCGCGAGGAGAGGAGAGGGTGAGCGCAGTGACAATATCAGCTGATGAATCTCCTGCTGCTCTGCAGAGAGATTCTCAAAGATTTCCACAGTGTCTGACAGGGTGACAACTCAG
>WWET01005105.1:44501-60029 GCA_011038615.1 Limnodynastes dumerilii
TGGGAGAAAGCAGTTATTTGGCTTAGTTTGCAAAGTTAACCACTCTGTAACTACTATTATCAATGATGATGTTCATGGGTTTTCAGTAAGCAAATTCCCAGGTGTTCTATACAGGGTTTTGGTTGTACAACATGTTTATTGTAGTCCTTATTATAAAAGACCATGTAAATATTTATGTTTTTTTTATTATGTTAAAATTCTTGACTTTTGTTGACATTTTTCCCTTCATTAGCACAGTAGTTTACTCACAGGTTTTGTGTTTTCCCGGATTCAGATCTCTGAGCGGAGAAGCGGCCCTAGGTATGGGCCGCATAGGTGGCTGCCTAGGGCCCCACGGGTCAGGATGCGGATGTATGGTTTCCACGGTAACGCTGAACATAGCCCTAGAGATGGCATAGCAGAGACACCTGAAGAACAAAAAATAACTTACAGCTTGCACTGTCAGAACCAGTGGTCATATGGTTTTATATATATCTATCTATATATATATATATATATAGTTATTTTATTTTAATGTAAGATTATTTGATGGGGTCCCTTATAATTTTTCTCTTAGGCCCCTGCAACCCTAAGTTCCCCCTCACCCCACAGCCTAACCCTAAGTTCCCAGAGAGGGTTACTCACCTCTCCAGGCGGTGGTGGCGCTTCTGAAATTAAATAGGTGAGAATACAAATTGCATACTCACCCATTCATAATACACAATTCTACAACGGCTGTCATTTGAATTAGAGACAGCCGTAAAGCAACTTTTGTCTGTCTCTATTTTGTAATGACAGAAATTGCAGCGGGGACTCGCAATGCTGCAAAACCTAGGACCGTCTCTGTCTGAGCATTTTTTGAATGAAGGTCTGGCCCTCCAGGAGTGTTAATTCCCCTGTCACTCCCCTCTCTCCTGCGGTATTGGCAGCAGTTACAATGCCATAACCCTGCCTTAAATCTCCTGTGTGGCGCAGCGGTCTGTATGAGCACTGATCTGTGCGGAAATGGTAAACCCAGCCCACTCTGTAAAATGACCCATCCACCCAAATTCTGCAAGCAGCTTGCGGAATTCGGGTGACGTCTGGACATCTGAATCCGGATCTTTGTTTTTATCTTAAAAACTACCAACCTCCACAGCAAAATTGCTTGAAAGATTTGAGTGTTTGAATGAGCCACCCCCTACTAATACATGGAAACAGAACCCTTCATATGCAGTACTGGGGAATCAAATGGATTTGATTATAAAGTTTCTTTGAATCTTCCTTTTATTACTAATAACTATGAGGTTCTTGCTTCACACAAAATGCTTGAATGCCTGATAGGATCATGTTTATTGAGTCATTTGTTTAATGACATTCCTCACCCCCACACGTGTCAAGCCATTTTTGGGCTGCTTTTAAAAATGTTGGAAATAAAAAAAAAAAGTATAAAAATTACACATAAGAGAAACATGACTTTTTTTTTTACTGTTTTCTCAGCTGTTTGGCTCTGGTCATGTCAGTAGCAGCAGCTTTCCATATTTGGAAAGTACCTTATTTTCTTGCACATCATACAAAGGTTTAGACTCTAAGGCTTAATAGTTTGTAATTTGTCTATATTTTATCACTCATTCTCCCATATAATTGGCTGTACTCTGGGACAAGGCTGGTGCTAGGCCTCTTCAGTCGATCACCCACATTTATTTATTTATGAACAGGTTTTTATATAGCGCTATCAGATTACATAGCACTTTACAGAGAATATTTCACATTCACATCAGTCCCTGCCCCATTGGAATAACATACTAAGGTCCCTAACACATACATACATTATGGTTAATTTATTCAGCAGTCAATTAACCTACCAGCATGGTTTTTTTTGGAGTGTGGGAGGAAACCAGAGCACCTGGAGGAAACCCATGCAGACATGGGGAGAACTCCACACAGATAAGGCCTAGTCTGGGAATCGAACTCATGACCTCAGCGCTTTGAGTCTCAAGTGCTACTAATTGAGCAACCGTGGTGCCCAACATCTTTCTCTGGCCAACCTTAGCATTATTTACTTTTACTGCTTTAAAAGTACAGGGGACCAACTGAGCCACGGCTCTTGTATAGTACAGTTCTATGCAGGAGTCGCAGCTTAGCATGCTGTGGCAGCATGTTAGCTATTCAGCTACTCAGCTGAATAGCTTGTTAGGGTGAGACATACTGAAACTCCAGGGTGCGGAGTCTAACTATGTGGAATTGATGCCCCTGATGGTGAGGATGGACTTGGCTGCGTCCAAGTAGCAGGTCGCAGCCCCCAGAGGACAAGTACATAAGGATGGTAGTTGAGGGAAGAAGTACAATGACAAGACTACGAGAAAACAAAGCTAAGAAATGGAACAGGAGCACAAAGGAATAAGAGACTGTACTGTGTGCAGAACGTGGTAGCAGGCCACACAGGGAGAAAATCACACTGAGTATGAGCGGGATAAATAAACTCAGAATAAAAAGAATAAACTATACTAAGAGCAGGTGTAGTGCACTATGACAAATGGAGTTACAGCAGGAGTAAGAACAATAGGGGTTAACTGTACTGTGTGCAAGGTGCACTATAGCAAATGGAGTTACAGCACTATATGCAAGAGGAGTGTACTATTACATTAGGGGTTATCTGTACTATGTGCAAGGTGCATTATAGCAAATGGAGTTACTGCACTATGTGCGAGAGGAGTGCACTATTACATTAGGGGTTATCTGTACTATGTGCAAGGTGCACTATAGCAAATGGAGTTACTGCACTATGTGCAAGAGGAGTGCACTAAATTGTCTATATTATTATTTATTTATATACAGTTAAAGTTAGAAGATAAATTGTTTTAACATAGTTTACTTTTAATAGCTTTATTTATTATATTGTGCACCTTAGTGCCCACTTTATACACCCCTTTTTTAAATTATACTTAATATTTATTTTTAAAATATGTCAGAGAGATTGGGGTGACCCTTCTGTGAGATTTCCCCATACATTTCTAGCACCTGCTCTAGATTAACTTATAAATTGATTTGAGCAACCACCATGTTGTGTGTGTTTGTTTTAAAGCGTGTCTGGGATAGCAGCTGACAGGGGGCGCTGTTCCAGAGTGGCTATATTGTAGACTTGGGGACCTCTGCAGTGAGTGAGATCTCAATTTAAAAATACATGATACAAGACCCAAAATTGGGACTCTGACAGTATTAGAGAGTTAGGACCACCAAAAAAGGCTTGTAACTGGCTGGTGGCTTATCATATAGTTGCAAATGTATGTAACAAATCTCTCTGACTTTTATTTTAAAGACAGAGGTCTGGATTCACAGTTACATAGTTTTCGTATTATGTACGTTGTTTTAAGAATTGAGCTACTACCATTTCTGTACAGAAATGGTACGTAGATAGTGTAAATAAGCTACTACGCATGCGTAGTAGCTCAATTCTTAAAACAACGTACGTAAGACGAAAACTAAGTAACTGTGAATCTGGACCAGAATGTCATGATTAGTTGTTGGTTAAGTGCAAGGGTGCTGTGGTGTCCCTCTTTTTGTATCTGTGAGATCTCCCTGTGCCTTTCTAGCATCTGCTCTAGATTAATTTATAAACTGATTTGAGCAACCACCATTTTGTGTGTGTGTGTGTGTGTGTGTGTGTGTATATATTTTTACTTTTTTTTATATGTATATATATTTGTTTATTTATTTAGCCTGAACACAGAATTATTGGAAGAGCAGATTGCTCTCATATAGCCACCCAATAGAACAGTATGTAAGAAAAAAAAAGACATGGAGATAGTCATTTCTGACACATAAAGAACCTCTCACATTTCAAAATGTCAAACCTTGCCGAGAAAGGAGCTCAGCGGACATAATATGTGAATATATATATATATATAGATACTGTAGAAAGCATTTACATTAGCTTACAGTCCAGTAATATTCTGACCAGCAGTGTTTATTCTTTTACTCAATATATCATCTTTGTGGTCTGTGGAGCTGACTTCAGTCACCGGAAAGATTCCCTAGTATGGAATTTCATATTTCTAAATATAAGCTGTTTCTACCACTCCCAGTCTTGGTCTAATCATAAGTTTACTCTAATAATAAGATATTTCCTAAAACACAGGCTTCTGAGGTAAAACGCATTACCAGTGTAGAAAGTAGGGCAGTTGTAGGGTGTGTGTGGTAGGGGCAGTCTCCTGCTCTCCTGGGGCCAGATTTACTAAGCTGCGGGAAAGGAAAGGAGTTGTTGCCCATAGCAACCAATCAGATTCTATCTCTTACTTTCCTAATACATACTAGAAAATGTAACCTAGAATATGATTGGTTGCTATGGGCAACATCTCCACTTTTCCTTTTCCTGCAGCTTAGTAAATCTGGCCACTGGGCTTTTACCTGGATCACCAGCAGCAACTTTTACTTATAAATCTTGTGTAAAACCATTTCATGACATAACGATGCAGAAAGCACCTGTTTATGTTCAGCTGCATGCTGAGAGCTGTCGTTTTATTGTTATAGGGCCAGATCTCGAGTTCATTACAAAAGCGTATTTATACTAGTCACTTGCGTAACTTCGACTTTTTGTATGTACTGCGCATTATGTACGACCGTACTTACGCATGGAAAAGTTAAGGTAGGATTTGGTACTCGCAAATTAAGTAAATTACATGCGACTAAGGAGAGTGCCCGGGGGAGTGCATAGTACTTAGTACATAGTACTTGCATAAATAAGCTACGAGATCGCACTTAGGTCTGGATCTGGCCCATAGACACTAAGGGCTCTATTTACTTACAATAACGCATTGATCGTTACTTATGAACCAGGCTCGCTTGTCCTCACAGTGATCCAAATACTCGCCCCTTCCGGAAAGGTTCCGCGATGATCTGTGAGATGTTCGCAGACGTCATTGTTTCTCGCAGTGATTGTTTTCTGGGAGTATTTCTAAGCGACAGACGCGTGGGGCTGGTTAGGTAAGTTTTAACTCTTTCTTTCTTTTTTCATTTTTTTTATTTTGCCCACACAATTGGTGATTCCAGTGGGCAAAATATATATATAAGTGTGTGCCATGATTTTTTGACTTATTAAATCATTTTTTAAAAAGCATATTAATATAAAAAAATGTTTTTATTATTTTTATTTACATGCATATAAAGTATATTCTAGCAGTCTCCTCATATATAACTTCCTTTTTCTTCCCCCTAATAACAGCTATTACAAGGAAAAAAAAGAAAAGGGAGTATATGGGGAGACCGCTGAATTTTTTAAAATAACACCATCCTCGGATTAATTTAACTCCTACGAGTATCTCTGCAAATGCCCAGAACAAATGTAACCATAACTCACTGCTCCAACCGCCTGCGTTCATTTGTGCCAACTGTGGGTAAAAAGTTGAAGACCATTTCACAACAAACAAGTACACACAGATTATGGCTAAATATGTGAACCCCCACAGGGTTTATCCGAAATTCCACAGCTTATATTAGACCATTGAAGTAACATTTTCCCCACTGAATACAATTCAAAAGGTATAGGGATGCAACTTCTTAGAATGAGTGTATGCCAATGTCATACTTATCCATTCATTTCACAGAAACACTGAGTGAGTTTTTGGGTTAGGCAGCGGGGAAGGGAAGGTTAGGGTTACAGTAATATAAGGAGAGGGTTGGGCTTAGAGTAATGGAAGGACAGTCTTACAGTCAGGCTGCGGGTAGGGGAGTCTTAGCGTTAGGCTGCTGGGAAGGGTGTCTTAGGGTTAGGCTGCAGGGAAGGGAGTGTTAGGCTTCAGGGAAGGGAGGGATAGGCTTCAGGGAAGGGTGGGTTAGGGTAAGGGTTGGGATTAAATTTATACTAACCATTCTTCTTTCTTGCAGGACATAAAGGCCCATTCAAAAAAGGGGTGTTTGCAGCAGCGACTCACACCCGTATACTTGAATTGTCAATCATATTGCCAATTTTGGTGTGCTTTCAGTGTGTAAAAGCCTTTTATTTTTCATGAATTAGATTCAGTTGCATGTGCCATAAATAAGTAATAATAGTTTACAACAAACAAACAATTGTAGCGCATGAAACTGAATTCCAGGCTCTCGCGGCTCTCTAAAGACGTTTTAGAGCAGTCTTTGTCTTGGCAGTTCTATCAGCTTTATCAAAAGTATGGGACCTATAAGTGATGACTCTCTAAGAACTTCGTTGGAAAATTACCCAGAACAATTGCACCCCCTTTATTTTCCATACATTCATATATCAGTCACACAAACAGTCACAAATAAGCCAATATGTGTTTGAGCAGCGAGTGTTGTGTTTGTATAAGATTGAGAAATGCGTGTAGATGACAAGATAGAGGGACACCCATATTAATGAATTACATGTTTTATTCATCCTATGATTTTCTGCCACTATGCTTATATGTAAATAATAATTTCTGGGACTTTGCTGTCCATTGAAATGTTTAATATGGTTAAATATTTGCACCGGAAACAACAATTTCCCGGATTCAACAAATGTGTAAGGCAGAAGTCTTACATTATCTGTTACCAAAAGTAAATCCAAACTAATGGTCTGCACTGAACAGCTGGATGATTTTATTATCAAGTTCCCGATACTGGGTCTCAGATGTTCATGACTCATGTCTGACAGCGAATTCATGGTCACCATGAACTAGGAGTGTCACGTACCTTTATTAGGTCATTATATTCCTGTTAATGGAGCACCGCCCTGTAAGGATGGTCTGAATATGAGAACCATTACAATGTACGCACAATAGGACCAAGATATATATATATGATTATAAGATCATGAGATCGCAATACCTGCCTGCCATACAGTAACTATAAACTCTGGAACAGTCTACAGGCATCATGGAAAAGTGTTCCTGTTCTTCACAAGGCTTCCCATATATACATAATATAAAGCGATTATAACAAAAAAAGAGTTTGGTGATTTTATGTCAGCACACATGCACACGTGACACGCCAGATGTTCAACAACAAAACTCGGTTCTGTACGCTAGGAGCTCCATGCAGGGGGGGCGTTAGAAGCCATTCAGATGCCTATCCCCGCATGGGGAGCAGGGATAGGCATTCAGATGAAGGTAAGTGGGTGGCAGTAGGCAGACCCGCACGGATCTGTATTCAAATGCATGAAGATCGGGTGTGAGTTGGCGGCGAGAACCGCCCTTTTCCGAAAGGGCCATTCTATACCAGCCAGTTTCAAATTAGCTTTGGATTCGATTGCTTTTGTCCTGCCGAGGACAAGCAATCAAAGATCCCGAAAACGAATGTGCAGCAACAAGTATTTATCCTTCCCCAACCTTTAAACTAATACCTACCCTAACCGTCCCCTTCCATTACCCTAATCCTAACCCTCCCTTCCCTACAGCCTGACCCTAAAACCCCCCCTGTAGCCTAACCCTAAAACTCCCTTCCCTGCAGCCTGACCCTCAGACTCCCCTCCCCAAACCCTAACTCTAAGACTCCCCTCCTCGCAGCCTGATCCTAAGACTCCCTTCCCCGCAGCCTAACCCTAGGACTCCCTTCCCACAGCCTGACCCTAAGACTCCCCTCCCCCTAACACTCCCCTTCCATTACCCTAATCCTAACCCTCCCTTCCCCGCAGCCTGACCCTAAGACTCCTCTCCCTGCAGCCTGAACCTAAGACTCCCTTCCCTGCAGCCTAACCCTAAGACTCCCCTCCTCACAGCCTAACCCTAAGACTCCCCTCCCTGTAACCTAACCCTAAAACTCCCCATGGAGTCCCCTGTAATATTTACCTGTAATGTTCGCAGGTCTGTTGTTGTGTGATGGGTCTGCGGCAGCGGTTTCTGAATGAATGAAAGGGTAAGTATGCAGATTGGCATTCATTATTAAAATCTTCTAATTAGCTCTATTTTTTAAATAGAGACAGATAAAAATGAGCTTTTGGCTGTTTCTATTTCGGAAACAGCATTTTCTGTATGGAGACTGTATCCCATCCAGATCCGTGCAGAGATTTTAAGGTAGGACATGTAGGTGTGGACTTACAGAACTCCTTCCGTACAGAAAATGCACAGAGGTCTTGATCAGGTCCTCTATTTCTAGCCATGTGCCGCTCCTTTGTTTATGTGCATTTAAGTACAGTAAGAAAAGTTTTATATTTATTACAGTGACAACTTTTAACCCTATTCATAACCCATTTATTTATTTACTTACTTATTTATTTTATTTTATTTATTTCTTTTTCTATCACTAACTGCTACCTGCTCACTGACATTCATCTTTTTATTTGCAGTTTGCAGTTCACTCACAGAGATACTGGACCCTCTGATTCAGTGAGCAGTTAGCAGTAGCCCAGGCACCGTTTGTCCACTCCCAATTGTTCTGTCAGTAATTTATGCAAGTGCATAGTGCATTTGTGCAAATTTTTATATCTCAACACAACTTAAACTCTTTGACAATTTGCTTACGTTATCCTTTGTACTCAGGAATGTTCCACATAAAGCAGCTAAAGGCTCTGCTACGGAGAGTGTCACGCTTCTGAAAGAATGGACCTATTTATATATGATAAGTTCTGATGGGCCAGATCCAGAGCTACGACGACTAGCGTATTTACGCTAGGCGGAGACGTAAAAACGCTATTTTGTAACGTACGTCCCAGCCTAGTTTTAAGGGCGAACTATGAACAAATGGGCGTGCCAGCCATATGCCACCCGTAATTACGCTTCAGAGGCGGGGTACAAGTCGCTCAGTATGGGCGTGCTTAGGCACGTATGTACGTGCAGCCATTATGGCTGACAGTAGATACGCTTTGAAAAGTTAAGGTAGGGTTTGGAAAGCGTAAAACAGCCAAAGTAAGTACGAGCGAGGGGAGTGCCTAGTAATTACGCTAGTGTAAATACGCTACGTGTTGAAACATAAATGGAACATAGGTCTGGATCCGGCCCGATGTTCTGAACCCTAAATAAATACAAAGGCCCAAAAGCCACATTGCTGTCCTCGGTCTATTCAACAAAAGGTACCTTGTCTGGCTATACTATATCAGCACTAGATGGCATAAATCCTATATAGTAATGTCATTAAATGCCAGAGATACGTCCTATATACAATGGATCTGATTTAGAGTTTTATGCACAAGTGCAAAAAATAAAAAAAGTTAAATATGTTTCATATATTTTAAGCACAGATTAGATTTTTTTTAAACTTACCTGAGTCATTTTACCATTGCAAAGAACCTGAGCCTATCGGGCCTGATCCAGACCTACGCATGAGAGCGGAGCGTATTATCGCTCCAGCATAAAAACTTTCACTCCCACGACACTCCCCTTACCTTTACCTCCGTACGCCGGCTGAACCCTACCTTAACTTTTCCCGGCGTCGGTACGAATTTTCGTAGCGATGCGCTGATCGTACCGGACTAAGCACGCCCATACTGTACAATTTAAATGGCTCCCCCCGCCTACATTCCCTAACTCCAACGTCCGTACTAACTTCGTAATATAAACACGCCCCGTCGTCGGAAAAAACGCAAAGAATACGGACGACTGAATCGCCGCTACGAAAAGGTCTTTGGACCGACCGGAAGTTGTCACTCTGCACATGCGCAGTGCGTTTTTTCTGCCGAATTTACGCTTATGACCAGCGTACGATCGCTTGCGAGCGTAAGTCTGGATCAGACCCTATGACTTAAACCATCCCATGAGATGGTGCAAGCGTTTCTCCGATGCACAGGCACATTTCCCTGCTATTGCGCCTATTTCAATGATAAACACACCCCTTTTCTCATTTAAATATCGTGGAACTCCTTGTTGCACTAGCACAGAGCAGTTGGGTGCACAAACAGGCGGATGGGAAGTCTTATTCTTGCGCCTAATTTCCTGGGCGCACTCCTATTCAGGGCATGTACAGTGCGAATTCTCGCTGCGCTTCAGCATAAAAACCATACAGAAGCACAGCTCTGAATCAGGTCCATGGTCCATGTTCATAGTAAATGTTTGGCCGGTTTTTAAGACACAGGGTCGTATTCACAGATACGGTTTTGCGTCAGAATGCGTGTATATTTTTAGGAGCGGATTAACTGCGCATGCGTAGTAACTTTTCCCACGCAAATTACGTAGTTTTTACGCACATAAGCACGGACTTGTGAATCGCACTTAGGGACACACGTACGGAGAGGCGTCGTTGTTTTCCGTACGTTCGAAGTTACATAAAAGTGGGCGGGGGCAGGCATTTAAATGGGCTTTTGAGGGCGCAGTTAGTAAAATATGCACGTACGGAAGTAACATACACACGTAAGTACACACGTAGAGATAAGGGTGCTCTATGGAGCCGAAAAGACTAGCCGTGCTAGGGGAGTGTCATGGGTGTTGCCTTGCTACGAGCGTGCGTAAAAATGCGCACTTTGTAATTGCGCATCTGTAACTCCGGTCCATAATTGGTAAAAACTACTTGAATTTAAAACCTTGTTGTTGGGATTTTTTGGGCATCAGTGTAATGTGACGGTGTTTCTAAGGTGCTGAATGGTGAGAAGAAATATTTAATGGAGTGATATAATATTATAGCATGAGATAGAGTGGAGGATGATACTGGAGGCACATGTCAACACTCAATACACTGGACTATACATAATAAAATTGTACTATATATTTCATTATGGCCTAACCTTAAAATAGGAAACATCTCTTTATAGTTCTATCTTTCCTCAGTAATATCCATAAATACAACTATTTTTGCTTTCTGCTGTCAAAGGACAGGATCCAGAGGTTGAAAATAAGAGGGAATCAGGTGGAAAGTTACACCTGGGCAACCATGTTGAATTTCAGTGTAAGTCAAATAAATTGTATTCTTTGCATGCATGAAGAAAAATGTATTTTTTAACTGTTAATAGGACTTGAGTCAGGAAACAACATCTCAGCTCTAATCGGTTACACTCCCCGCTAAGAAAATCTTATTGCCGAATATGGGACATCCGAAAGTTCCTTTTCAGATGTCCCATTTTCGAATACTTACCTTTCTTTACTTTTTTTTAATGAATCGGTGAGTATGCCGTTCGGCATACTTCACCCATTCACTTTTGCAATGTGCGATATCCCTCCGCCTCACCTCTCTCGCCGGACCAGGCTGCTATCGCCAGACTTGGAAGAGGTAAGTAAACTATCTTTGCGGGGTTAGGGTTAGGGTTGGTGTTAGGGTCAGGTTGCAGGGGAGGGAGGTTTAGGGTCAGGCTGCAGGCTGCAAGGAGGGTTAGGGTCAGGCCGCAGGGGAGGGAGGGTTAGGGTCAGGCTGTGGAAGATGGTGGGTTAGGGTCAGGCTGAAATTAAGGGAGGGTTAGGGTCAGGCTGCCAGGAAGGGAGGGTTAGGGTTAGGGTAGTGAGAGGGGAGGGTTAGGGTAATAATTAAGGAATGGAGTGGGGGACTATTTTTTTTACTACTTACAGTGCTCCGTGGATCGATTGCTATGTCTCATCGAGGCATATGCAATTAAAATAATCAGATTTTCTATGCGGGGACCCACACCCACTCTAATGATGAAATTTGCTATTCTTGCAATAGATGGTTTTGCTGTGGGGTAACTTTTTACCTGTTATCTACTTATTTTCAGTCACTGGATCAGGTGCATAGAATTGTTTTAATGTAAATAAGAGAAAAACTGCATATTAATTAATTGATTGATTTGTCTAATTGGAAGTCTCACAGCCCAACTATTTGAAGGAAATGTAGTCTAACCTCTGTTACACCCACCGTAGGCTTTTCAGCGCCTTCTGGGAATATATAGAAAAAATAGACCAGTAATATACACTTCTAGCAGTTTGTTGTTTGGGTGGAACGTTTTGGAATCTGTTTTCCATAAGTCCCTTCTGAGCCTGTGTCATCTATCACTTTCATATGAGTCACCAACATTCACTGCAGAGATGCAACCACACACAAATGATAAAGCAAATATTATTTACAGAAAAAGCTACAAGCTGTAGAATGTAATATATTTATTTGATAACTGGATATTGGGATAGCCTGAAATGACAAAATCCATGCTGTATTGTACGCAATACTGCAGAAAAGATTCTCTCTGAGTTCTAAAATTATAAGCAAGGAATGTGTGGTTTTATTTTATTACCTTTTATATACAAAATAATTTGAATTTAGATTTTAATAACAATACTGTCAAGACACCATATTTGTGTATACGACACCTTTTTACATGACACTGACAAATTGGGGAAAAGATTGGATGATCAGAAAACAGGCTATATAGAGGCTGGTCAAAGATTCTGCTTCCATTAAACTTCCATTTTTAGAGAATGGTGGGACTATTGACCAATTACTGTGAAGGGAGCAAGGTTCTGTTTCATTAAGATCTGACCCTGTTACATCATATTATGTGCAACTAAAGCATATCTGTCATGTTGCATTGTTAAGCTATTGAAGGGCTTAGGTAACTACCCTGAAAATAAGACCTAGTCATAAAATAAGCCCTACCATTATTTTTCATATTTCCTGAAATATAAGCCCTACACCGCAAATAAGCCCTAGTCACGTGCAGTGCGTCCTGACTCCACTGAGCACCAAGGCTTCCCGGCAAGTGAGCATCCGCGTGCCTGGCCCACTGTTACTGTGAGCCTCCCTCTCAGATCCGTCAGTGAGTGAGCCCTGCCTCCACAGCTGTGGTCTACTGCTGACAATTACTTTGGGCGGACTGGTGGTGCTTAGTGAAATACAGTGTGCACAGTAAAGGTGAGCATCCATTTCCTGCTCAATAGGCACCATTTTATGTGTCTAGCTGGCGCTGAACCCCAGCTTCAGCTGTCTAACTCTACCACAGATCCACCACCAAGCTTCATCTCCCCTATACCAAAAAAAAAAAACCTACACTGCTAACCTAAATACAAGAGGGAATAAATAAACAAAAAAAAAAATTTCAGGGAAAGACGGTAAGTAAGTGCACTTTCTTCACCCATGGAAGTTATACCAATGATCAAATGAATTATAAAATAACAATAACACTTGTTATTTCTGACTGATCTGACTGAAGATCTTAACATCCAGTGAAGCAATGGAAAAAGTTAAGAGTTTTCCGGGGTCATAAAAAAGGAGTGTAAAGGACACTCAACACACACTGAGAAAGAGCAGGCTACTATTTTATCTGATCAATCACTCTCCTCTGTGATAGTCAGGGGTGAAATCGAAGAACAGGAAGAAAAGAGGATAGAGAGTAAGTTAGGAAATAGGATTCTGTAAGGCAGCCACAACTGGCCAAAGAATGAAATACATGTTTACAAAATCACTGAATTTTCTAAGAAAAATATTGCTAATCTATTCTAGGGGTGAAGTGAGTAGGTAATAAGTTAGTGTCATTGGACTGGATCCGGACTCCTGCATGCTTTTTTACGTACCTGCAGGTGTCTGTCCGTCCGACCGAGAGAGGGGAGTGACCTGCTCCTGTCACTCCCCTCTTTAGTTCCTAGCAAGTGTGACTTACGTTGCCATAGATCACAGTTGCGGATCAGCGGTCTGTCTGACTGCTTATCCGCTTTTAAGTGGGGAAACCTCCCCCACTGTACAATGTACATGCTTCCCCCTGACCACCTTTTCGGGTGGAGGAGAAGCACAGCCCCTTCCCACTTAAATGCTATCGTACAGAACTTAGTTTGTAACACTCACGTAACATCTGGAGTGCACATGCGCCCTCCAGTCCATTTATCCCACTTACACACCTGTGTTTTCCCCTTTTTATGTTATGTTTGTATGTTGTATTTTTGTAAATAAGCATAGTGATTCTTATCATAATAAATATCAATGAATAAGTTCATGTCTCTATGTTCTTACAGATTCACCTGTCAGGCCAGCTTGGTTATTAAATGCTACTTAATGATAACAGATGGGATCATTCTGAGTGGATGATAATTCTGATAAAGTATAATTGTGTTAGATTTGTGTAAAGTAGAATCTAAGACCTCCTGTGACTAGTCTTGGTGGTGGCAGTTCATTAGTAATCAGTCATATTTATGGTGGATAAGGGGCATTGGTCATTGTAGAACAGACCAGGTGGCTGTTGTGATTAACCCCTTGTGTCCCAGATATTTCACAAAAGCCTCATGTGATGTCAGGGTCGTGACAGTTATATTAGAAACTATTTCAAAACAAACAAGATTCACCACAATATATTTTTGCTAATCTCATGGATAAAATTAGGATCATTAGAAGGACGTCACGTAAATTGAGAAATACAACTTATTGAATGCGTTAGTATTATTGGCCTTAGATGAACATGCATTAAACACAATCTTTTTGTCTTCTATAGCATCTGTGTCTCTAGTGGGAAATCACTGTTAACAATACACACTGTTATATGAGGTCAGGGGTGTGGGTCTCTGGTTAGAATGGCCCTATTTCGATAGGGCCGTTTCCTTCCAGCCAGTTTTTAACTGGTTTGGATTTCGATTGCTTATGCCTTAAGGAGGCATTGCAATCGATCCACGGAGCACCGAGCTTATATTCTTTTTAGTTATTTACTCCAAGGTTATAATCAACAGTTTCTACTAATTATTCACCATAATGATAAGGCTGAGGAAGTCATTTTAATACAGTTGCTATTGTATTTAATGTACTTGGATTATAACATTTATTTATCTGTTAAAAAGGCCCTGAGAAAGCTTTTCTATGTGTAAATTTAGACTAGAGTAACAACTCTTCAGCTGAGTACCTCTGTTTTCTAATAAGGAGATATTTGGAGCTTTGTACATCATGTTGTGACTTCCATTCAGTTTATTATTCCAGCATCCTACACCATTACTAATCTATAAATATGTCTAATTACTGCAATCTCTGCTTTTTTACAGTCTATTACATAACCTCTTCATTCACGTAAACAGACATATCAAGAAGTGCACAAAAGCATTTTGTTTTCTTGCTGATTAATAAGAAGTACTGAACAATAACTATAAGAAAATGTCCACTGAATGAAAAAATGCTGTGTATATATTGAGATGCAGGTGTAAAATTTAAGAAAACAAAGTGTTTCTTGTCATTTAAATAGATAATGCAGATAATGGGCATAGAATTTATACAATATACTTATAGGGAAGAAGACAGATATAGATGAAGCTTATTGGATCCATTCATTCAATAGTTTTAATGAAATTTTAGAAATTAATTCTATATTATAGTATTATGTAAATTTTTTTTACATGTTTGTATAACAGGTATAGTTCCCTGCATTATTATTATTATCATTAAATTCTATATATATATATATATATATATATATATACACACAAAATCCAAAAAGAGGCTGCTCAAATCAGTTTGTTAAAGTAATATACACGGCAGGTGCACTAGGCAGGGAATTTGTACAAAAAGCAAGGCAATGCCTGGCACTCTAGCCATTACTCAGTAACTAAATATGCATTTCTATCTTTAAAATAAAAACCAGAGAATTAGTTACAAAAATCTGCAGAAATTTGATAAGCTACTCCGCCAACATCAAGGCTTCTCTGTGGGAGCAGTCCTAACTCTAATATTAACTCTAAATAGAGCCCTAACTTTAGGTCAAAAATCAAATTTCTTTTCAAACCAAGAGCATACCTCATGGAG
>WWET01005105.1:66849-78469 GCA_011038615.1 Limnodynastes dumerilii
GCCCCCCCCCCTTCACAGACACGCCCCCCCCCCAGGTGTTATTTTCTGTTACACGCTGTTGCTTACCTCTCCCAGTCCTCTGCGCCGCAGCCATCACTTCTTCATGTCTCTCCTCGCTCCACGCTGCAGCCGACATGCCGATCACGGCATGTAAACAATGAACACGTGGGAGCTCTGCTGGAGCATCGGGTGGGCGCGCGCACTGCATGACATCATTCATCCTGGCTATGGACGTTTCTCATTGGTGGTCAGTAACTGCTAGCCTATCAGGGATTAGCAGGCTCTTTATAAGTCCAGACTCATCATCAGATAGCTGCCAGTTATAGACTCTGTTTTCAGTATCTGTGCCGGCCTTGTATTGTGCTCTTGCTTTGTTCATTTGATTTCCTGAGTGTCCTCCATTATCCTGCCTTGGTCCTTGTCTGTTACCCTCCATGTTTCAACTCCTTCTCTCCCACCTTATTGTCTTATACCTCTTGTTCAGATTCCCTGCCTTCTACTGTGAGCCTGTGTTTGTAGCCCTCTGGGCAGTTCGTATGAGTGTGTGAGAGTGTGCGTGTGAGTAAGTCCCAGTCTGTCAGTCAGTCTTGTCTGTCCCGTGATCCCTCTCAAGTCTGCCGTCTCTGTTTAATGTTTATTGTGGTTTGTCTTAGTCCAGTCTCTTCTGGTACTACTATTGCTTTCTACCCGCTTTATCTGATCCATTCCCTGCTGCCCCATTTTCCTCTTCCAGGTAATCTCTAAGGGGCGTAACCTGACGGATTCCTACCAGCTCCAGTCTATCCCCACCATTTGGGGCTCTAGCAAACACCCGGTCCGACATCAGGCTCTACAAACCGGTGAGTTACTTGGCTTCCTCTTTCTCTCTATCTGGTCACCTTAGTTCTCTGTCGAGGTAAACACGGGGTACCATTACACCAACACCTACCTTTCCAGACGGCCACCTCGGTTCTCAGGTCAGGTAAATCCGGCGGTGCCGTAACATTTTCCATAAAAAAATGTTGGAGGGTATGTATATGTGTGTGGTCAGACTCACGCTGTACTGTGCCTGCATGATTCCTCTGTGTTAAGGAATGTTCCAGGATCTGTGCACAGAAGGGATCAGGCCTAAATGCAAATGCTCAAAAAGTGAATTGGAGCTGAAAAAACTTTTCAACAAATGGAAAAGTTATATAATATACTGTCAATCATATCAGAAACAAAGATTAAACCTGAGCCAGGCCAAAGAGCAGAATCTGTAAGGACTGTTCAGAGTACTATTAGTACTATAATCAGATGCTGCCTATTCTAGCTAGAAAAAATAGGAAAATAATAAATATATAGCACTGGAACTGTCCACAATACTATCCAGAGGTACTTAGCCCCCTGGCTCTATTGAGTGGCACTTGCTCCCAAACAGGGCCGCCATCAGGGGGGGGGGGCAGCCGGGACTGTTGTCCCAGGCCCGGACCTGATAGGGGCTCGCCGATACTTACCTAGCTCTGTAGCAGCAGTATCGGCAGTATCCTGCCACCCAAACTTGCTGCTCAGAGCTATTTAGTAGCTGGCCAATGCGCAGGGAGTCCTGGGCCCAACATTTAATGACAGCGGCCCTGCTCCCACCTATGTTACCTCCTCTACCCGGCTCACCCACAACCTATATGCTCTGATCTAATGGACTGGCAGTGGCTAGTATCAGAATCCTACAGCTAATGTACTTAGACGTCGCTCACACTTTCCATTTTCATCAGCTAAATACATCTAATGTTGTACATGACTGAGCTTTACCTGGGACAAGGTACTTAGCTATTTAGGGCTCTATTTACGTACCTTTTTTTTCCCTGTGAACTAAGCTGCATCAGACTCATCTTCACTGTGAGCCTGACAGTTTCGTTCATACGAAGTCCTGTGCATGCAAGTGACTCCTTTTCGGGACTCTGATAATTTCAAGTCCTGGCATGAAAAACACTGAGCGTGTGCAGTGTGTTCATGCTGGGTCTTGGAAATCAGCAGTCATGAGCTGGCGTTATTTTTATTCGCCGGGAGCTGAGTGTAGAACTCCACTCCAGCATTTAGTAAATATGACGAAGCACCGGCCCGCTCTGAAAAGAACGGGCTGTCGGAGACAGCCAATATTTACATGAATCTCCATGGAAACTGCAGTTTTCAATGGCGATCCATGGTTTGTAGATATTTTTCACTTAATTTTTATGCGATAGTGCCAGTTTTCAGTTTTCTCTATTAAATATATGCAGCAAAAAGTCAATTTTGTAAATCTGACATATAACTCATATACCAATTTGTATTTGATTTGTTGCCAAATGTTGTTATTTAAAATGCTTGGTACTTAATTCTATGCATGTAGTCATTATAATCATATGCTGTTTACTACATCCTGGTTTCCTTAGTCATTAGATATTTCAATGGTAAAATGTCCATCTATAACAAACAGGGAACACTCTATGTTCTTTTATGTTAACATCAAACAACAGAGAAGGCAATGCATGATGTTTGAGGGTAAAAATACACTGTAATTTAAAGGTTTTATACAAGTCAAGTAGTTGTTGTTTTATCATAAAAGGAAGTATATAATACGTAAGGTTCTTGTTAAAAGAAAATAGTAGATTATTCTCCTTGAAAAATAATCATTAAGCTAATACTTCACTTCATAAGTTTATTTAGCATTTATGATGGAACGACCCTATCATAAATTTATCTCCCTTAAGTTATATGAATATTTTCAAAACTTCTGTAATACTGCAAAATCCATTAATCATAAATAATGATAGGAGTGAATGTTGTCCTGTATGCTTACTTTCATTGCCCTCTATTGCAGACAAATTGCTTTTATAAATAAGAGAAATATTGTATGACAGAATAAATTATTATATCAGGGTTAGGGATTTTTGAAAGCTTCCTTCTGGGAGAACCTGGAAGAAAGCCATACATTACCACAAGGAGGTGGGGCTTAATGATGTTATTTATGCAAATCACATCTTTAAGCCCCACCCCTGTCAATCACTCATGTGATCTCTGGTGTTAAAGTGGAGAGGCGAGGTTTGATGACATCATCAAGCCCCGCCCATCCTTAGCAACTCTATGGATTACACTTGTAATCGATAATAATTGATAGGGGATCGGTGCTTGCAGGAGATTTGCCGGCTTTCCAGGAATACCGAGAGAACTGCCCAAATTTCGGGAGTCTCCCGGGTATTCCATGAGAGTCAGCAACCCTGTATTATATCTTAATAATAAGAAGCACAAAGAAAATTGGGATGGAAAAATTTAGTACATTTTGTCAAACTTTAGATATTCCCCATTAGCTCCCTCTTTTACAGCTAGATTTACTGAGCTGTGGAAAATAAAAAGTGGAGAAGTTGCCCATAGTAACCAATCAGATTCTAGCTCTCACTTTCTTTTAGTATACAAAACCTTAGTTTTAACCTACCCAAATGTTTTATTAAAGAGCCAATCAGCAAACAGCAACATAAATGCGAGTACCAGTAGTGTATTGTGTGGACTTGCGTCCATTGCTGCCTGCTGGAATTGTAATCATAAACACAGTGGGTTTACCCCCCAAAAAATTATAGCTGATAATAAAATAGGAAAAATGTAACCCTATCCCTAAGGCCCAAGTCATATAATTGTACTATGTAAAACAGTTACTGTGCCATGGTTAGGTGTTAGATTATTTTGATCTGTAACAAAGGTATGTTCCACAGGAAGTAGAAAATAGGATTCAAATAATATTAATGTTTGTTATTATTCTTACATTTTTCAGATCCATCTTCAGATATATTACATGAAAAGATCTTTGATGGTGACAAAGGTTCAAACATTCCTACTGGTGATAGGGGAGTTGGATACATTGGAATACATTTTTTCAGTTTACATAGCATTTAATAAATCTTTGACAAGATACAAAACGATATTCCCTCCAAACCTTTTGGGAAACACTACATATATCTTGGTGCTCCGGCCACCCAATCTGTGCGCAGTACTAAGTACTGCGCACAGATTGGGCGGCACAGAGCTTTTTAGGAGGCTTGCGATCATAATTGCCAAGACCGCTTATAACAAGTGGAATTGGGCTTCTGCAGTTGCGTCTTTTTTTTTTCTTTCCGCGGGTTGCGGTTTTTGGGCTTGTTTTTTTTTCCCGTTTTTTTTTTCCATTGAAGGTGTCGGCAGAGCAGCGGGGAATAAGATAAAGGCCACTTAAAGTATATAAGGTGTGAACAGGAGGGAGGGAAGTTAATAAGGGGTTAATAGGTTTTAAATAGAGTGTGAATGCATACAATAGAACAGTGTGAGCTAGAGTAGAGGGAAGCTTAACATAATAATAATAGGAGAAGGGGAATTCATTTGGTGTGTATTGCAGATGATATAGATAGATAGAATAAGATAGATAGAATCAGATAGGGGTATGTAAATATATATATATATACATATATATATATACCAATAGATTGTCACAACAACACCAAAATGCAACTACAAAGTCTCTCATAATAAAAAATATTATTTAACTGAAAAAACTGTGAATATTGATTCTATGAACAACTTCACATAAAACATGGGATTATATTAATCCCTAAAAGCAAAACAAGTGTATTAATAAATGGATAAAAAAAAGTGCGAAACAGTGTTAGCAGAGGAGACACAAACAATCCTGGACAGTCTTATTGATGTATAAATATATATATATCCAGTAAAATTGCCCATATTTTGCACTTTTTTGGATTAATATGATCATGTCTTGCGTGAAGTTGTTCATAGTGTAAATACCCACTATATTTGCAGTAAAATAACATTTTTATTATGAGAGATTTTTTATTGCATTTTTTCAGGTGTGCTGACTTGGATTGGTGAGACAACCTACTATTTCGGTTGTTACTTTATAGAAGTATGGCACCCAATATTGCATAATATATATCTTGATTATTTACATGAATAGTGTTCAACCTGCTCACACCAAGCTACTTGGACAATTGATTTTCTTTATTTGGCATAAGTCTGATTTATCATTTAACCAGGTTTACACTCCTTTGTGACATTTTTATGAAGAAGACAAAATACTCTGATATTTGGGGAGTCGGTAATCACAGATGACAGTACTGTCTGGTGACTGATCTATCACATTCATTGACATTTTTGAAAAGCTGAGCCTCCTTTATCTGGTGCGTGTGCAGTGTGGTCGCCAGCCATCTATAAGTACTGAGCACTGTTTACAAACACCTGCCAGTAGGGGGTAATTCTACAGAGTAGGGGGCAATATTATGCATTGTAAATATTTATTTTAGGCACACATGTATGTAAATATATTTGTGTATGTTTTTTTTGACACTGTATTTTTTTGGGGGGGAAATGGATACAGTGCAGCAGGCTTAGAAGGCTTATATTTTTTAAATGGCAAACATCTGGATGATTTCTGTCCAGCGATGTTTGCCGGGTCAATTTTACAAAAGGCTAAAGTCCCTGAACTTTGGCTTTAGTGAATACGGCGATGGCATAATCGCCAGTGAAGTCCCGGGACTTTAGCTTTAGAGAATACGGTGATGGAATAATCGCCAGTAAAGTCCCAGGACTTTGGTCTTTTTTGGCAAAATCAACTTTAGTAAATATACCCCTTAGAGTGATAGAGCTTAAAGCTGTCATTCCAGACATGTCATCTGTGGGTGCTGGTTGGGTGGCTGAAATGGCCCCCCTCTCCTTTGGGCCCCTTATCAGCTGCAAACCTCCTAGTTTTGCCATTGGATTATTATATTATAGACTCATGAAACTCACTACTATTGTCATCATTAGAGATTCCAGCAGATGTTGGGCAGGTGCAAATCAATGTTTATAAATATATGTCTTTTGCTGTATCGATGTTCATTGATACTGAAGCAGAATAGATTGTATTCAGTATCTCAGTCATTTGTGTAAAACTCTTCTCTGCCCATGCATTGTGTGAAATAAAACACAGACCAGATATGAGTAAAAGGGGCCACCTCAAATACCACAATACATAGTCTTTAAATGACCACTAATGTCAATATTAAATTGAAGTGTTTTGAAGTGTTTTTTGCTCTCTTTTTGGGTGTGTATTTCTAAGACAACCAACTGCATTTTATCATAGCTGCTGAATCTCCCGAAATGTCTGTGAACGTTAATTCAAATCACAGCCTTAACTTCCTTCCTCCTGCCAATCAATATTACTAAAACAGTAATGAATTATACCATTGATAGATAGGGGGCAGGGTTTGAGGATGTGAATTACATAAAACCACATCACATCTCTTTCTTCCCTCTTAGATCTCTTAGTCGGCAACAATGCATTATATTTTGGAGGACTGCAGCCTTGTGTGTGACAACTACCATCACGCAGATTCAAATCCTGGTGTGAGTATTCAGGTCCATTTGTCCATGTTCACACTTATCTAAATCCCTCCCACTTCTACCTATACACTCCCCGAGGCGGCATTAGCTCACCTCTTTCATAACTAAACTACTCTGTGCAGTCTTTAAAGATAGCACGGAGGCAATCGATGTACCTAACTGGAACGTAGATTGCGTAAATGTACTACTGTGCATGCGCATTAGTTACATTCACAAAATTACGCACCTAAGAAGCCGGCGCATCTTAGGTGTGAATCACGGCAAGAGAGAGGAATTGTAATGCATCAATTATAGTAAAGCTCAATTAAAATTTATTTCAGTTGAAGTATAATTCTAAACACAAAGATATTTCATTATTAAATAAAAAAACGGAAAAAAACAAACGACGGTTTTAAAGTGAAAAATGGTGATGTATGACTGTAGATTGCCATCTAGTGCTTAGATATGGTAACAAATATTAGTTATTTATGCTGCTAATTTCCCATATATTTCACAATTTGTATGCACAAAGATAGATAGTATGTGCAAAGTATGTGTATGTGCAAAGGGTAGAAGGGGGAAAAAAGTGCTGTGGACCTAAATAGTGGCAAAGGTAGATATAAATAATTGTAGAAAGTATCACTTCCAATCGGTCTTTAAATAAAGTATATAGTGTTCCAATGGATCTTTCTTTCTAAAATGAAGGGAGGAGAGAAAAGATGGGAGTGGTAAAAAATAACAATTTATTAACACTTGGAACAAAGATAAAAACACATATACACAATAAACAAAGGTAGGGTATTGACGGGGGAACGGTGGAACAGTTGGGTACGGAGTTCCTTCCTACTTTTGTTTTTTAGTGCTTTTATCCTATATACCTACCTTTTTATCTACAAAGATAGATAGTATGCCAATTTTTTTTTTTCGGCATCCTTACCTATTCATTATTTTGGCAAAAAGCTGCCGCAGACCCATTGCACCACAGCAGACCACTGGACCGCACAGGTGGAAGTACAAGGAGAGTCTTAGAGTTAGGCTATGGGTAGGAGAGTCATAAGGTCAGGCTGCGGGAAGGAGTGTCTTAGGGTCAGGCTGCGGGGAAGGGAGTCTTAGGGTCAAGCTGCGGGGAGAAGATGGTTAGGGTAATGGAAGGGGAGGGTGAAATGCAATTTGCCTCTGTGACTTTTTCCTGGGCATGATCTATTGCTTCTCCTCAGCGAGGCAGAAGCAATCGATTTAAGAGACAGTTTGAAACCTTCAAAAAAGGACCGTTCTAACCACAGACCCACACCCAAAAGATTTGCCTGTTGTCATTATAACATAAAATAGTCTCCATCACAAAATCTGAATGTAAAGAGGCATATTGTCCTTCAACTTCTGGAAGTTTCCAAAATCCTCTAAAGATGTAATTAAAGGGGTCTACTCAGTTGCCCATGATCTGTACCAACCATGTGTGTGGAGTTTGATTGTATATCCCTCTGTTACCACTGAAAGTTGCTGCAGGACAAACATAAAGGATTGTAATCTTGGCCAGCTCGCTTGTGTGCTCTCGCTCCCTGGTTCCTGGCCATATATCCTGTTCTTAGTTCCAGCTCTCCTTGTGGTTTCACTTGTTGGATCCTGGTTTATCCGGTTCCTGCTATCTCTGTGACTCTGGTTCCTGCACTCATGTTCTGTTGTTCCAACTATGGCAGCCATACCTCCACTGCCTGTCTGCACTACTCTTGCACTCTTCAGATATTGTTCACCTCCAGCATCTGTGCACCCCATCAGGGGCTCTAGTTAACAGCTGACTTGTGGTTAGACTCCGTTCCTCTGGTCCGGCATGGTCTGTTTTCGGACCAGCGCTGAGATCAGTGCAGGACATTATCTAAATTTTCTTTCAGTGTTCGCTTTTCTCGATACAACTCCCCTGATCTTCCTCTGTCTGTTGGAGTACCACAAGGCTCAGTGTTGGAACCATTGCTCTTCTCTATCTATACTACTTCCCTTGGGCAGCTAATAAAGTCATTTGGATTTTATTATAATTTGTATGAAGATGATACACAAATATACCTATCCACTCCTGATCTTTCACCAGCTGTGTTCGCCCTTGTCCTCTCACCATCTCAAACTTAATCTTTCAAAAACAGAGCTTATAATATTTCCACCTGCCAATACAAGTTACCCACCCACTCTACTTCTGTTAACAATACTTCAATAACCTATTTAGAAATAATAGATTATTGAAGTGTTGTAAACAACTACTGTCTGACTGGTTTAACCATACAAGCTGTCTGGTCCATTGTGTGAAATATAGCACTTTCCCTTATGTATTAATGCACAATGTCCTGTAGTGTATAAGCTTGCGAGCAGAGCCCTCTTAACCATGCAGTCTGTCTGTTACCACCCACTGTTATAAAGATTGTTAAAATTGTACAGTGCTATGTAATCTAATATCGCTGTATAAAAACCTGTTACTAAATAAATAAATAAATTAAATAGATAGATTTTTATTTGTGAAAATCCGCTAATTTTGCCTACCGTAATAGACGTGAAAAAGTACACCGCAATCTTTAGCAAATTGAATTGGGCCCTTGATATTTAAACTTGAAAACATCACATATGAATACTTATTCTATCGACAAACTTACCAGCTCAGATCCTCATTGCTTTGCTGAAGTGAACATTTGCTATTTTTTGCTGATACTCTTTTTCTGGATTAGAATTTTAATCAAGCTGAAGTTTGATAAGCATTAAACAAATCCAACAATATCTCATTTTATTTGTAACATTTGTTGAAGGCATAGGACTTAGCTGTTTATACATAACTATCATGGGTTTTTAAGAAGGGTTGCATCAATATCAGGACACCTCTAATTACTCTACTTGTATCACCTGTACTGCATCTGTACAATATCACTTGTACTGCATCTAATTACTACTGGGGGTTTCCTGTATTTCTTCTCTTTATTTGCCATCTTCAAAACATGATCATCAAATATTCCAATATCAAAGCTGTACTATCTCAAAATACATCATCTGGATGGAGGGGGCATCTTAAATAAGTTAATTATCATGTTCAGCCCCATGTAATGCCTTCTTCCACCATCAGAGGGCTCCTGTGCTCCCTCTTCATTTACAGACTGTATGGCAGTTCCAGATTCCACCAGAGGGGCCAGGGCCATCTTTTCCATTGGGCAAAATAAGCAGGTACCCAGTGCCCAACAAGTCTAAGGCCCTTGAGCACTGCTGCCCAGCCCCAGCAGACTGTCCTGGATTTCCACTGAAGAGCTAGGGTAATCCCCAGCTCCCTAGCGGGCCAGTGCAATTAGTCTAAAAATGCTTTGACTGCACTGACCAGACTGGCGATCAGTGAAATCTGCAGGCCGCTACTCTACCTTTTATTGAAGGGATCAGAGCTTGCACTTAGATCCCTAGCACCATGGGTATTCAGTCACACAGTGACACAGACAAATAGTGCCAAGCACTACTGACATATTGCATGGTGGTACTCAGGGCCGTAACTAGGGGTGTGCGATAGGGGTGGCCGCATAGGGCGTAAAGCTTAAGGGGGCACCATTAAGTTAATATGTAAGGTTAAATTGGTTAGGAATTTAGGGTTGGGGGCACCATTTTTCCTTTTTGCCCCTGGCACTAAAATTTCTGGTTATGGCTCTGGTTGCACTGCTTTAGTAATAAGCCAGAACTTGGCACAGACGTAATGCTATTCACTATATGTCTGTGTCACTGTGCGACTGCATACCAATCATATGATGATACTGGTGGGATCTAGGTAGAAGGCTGCCTGGACACACATAAGGAGGGGGCAGGGAGGCTGGCTGGACACACTCAAGAAAGGGAAGTTTGGTTGACTGTAGAGACACACAAAAAGGAGAAAAAGTGTGAAGGAGGGCACATTGTGATGACTAAGAGGAAACATTGTGACAATGAAGGGGCAGCAGCATGATGAAGAGGCTGTGCGATGCAGGAGGGCACAATGCGATAAATGATCATTAATACGTTCAAAAATGTTTATGTATTTGAAAGCTTATAATATTCTAAAGTTTTAATTACACTTTTTTTTCCTGTAAATGGGTTGGTAGGGGCCCCTGTGCATAGCTTTGCCTAGGGACCACAATACTATTAAGACGGCCCTAAGAGGGGCTACTGGTGGAGGGCCAGTCTTTGGGTCAGGTGTCGGGTATGTGCTCCTCATTACCTTCATGGATTTACAACTGACATCTGGCCATTTAAACCAACTTCTCCCAGCACTCAGGGTTGGATTATCTTTTGTCTCCTGGCTTCCTCTGTGTTTGTTTGTACGTTTTGGCTGTTCCAACTTAGACTTTGGACTTTTCTTGTATCCCTGATAACTCTCTATGGATAAATTGTTCTTAGCAGTCTCGCTATTTTCCGTGGCCACTACTGAACTCTCTGAAACACAGACCCTGTGAAAGGTTACAAACTATATGGCCTCCAGGTTAGGAAATCATTATCCCGTCTACCCCTCCCATTTGTGTCCCTCCCTCCCCCACTCTACAATTGATTGTTGTTATCTTTTTCATATTTGCTGTAGTGTAAAATCTGCATTCATAGTATATTATCCACTCAATATGTCATTACCATCTTTAAATGATAATAAACAAATTATGTTTTAAAAAAAATCAGACCCAAAAATCTACCTAATTCCATTTGGAGATGCAAATATATGCATGTTGTGTGTATGTTTCTTAATAGGTTCTATTTAAAGGTCAGCAATTGGAGGTTTTATCTCAATTTATTATTATTTTTTTATTTTTTTTATCCAAATACTGTTGGTCTGCAAATCACTGAAATAATGTACTTCAAGCACTTGAGACAGGATGCAGGCAAATAATCATCATTAGGATGACGCAAGAAAGAAAATAGCTAACATCTCATGACGTGCAGAGGGTGGGCAATGCAGCAAGACCAAACTCAAGTATGTTCAAGGACCTAGCTAGCATAGTCAATTGATGGGAAAAACAAGAGCAATAGAACAGTGGTATGAAACATGTTCCCAATTGCTTCTGAAGAATCAAAATTGCTGTATTTTTTATTATAAACAGCTTGAGCTATTCAGGTTATGACCTCTACAGGATGCACTATCAGGGAAGAAGGAATCCCAAGGTCAAACACACAGACCCCTGTCTTATCTAGAATAAAAAACATGACCATATGTAATAAACATTTATTTATCAATAAGCTTAACAAATAATAAGGACACATACATACATACATACATACATACATACATACATACATACATACAGAGACAGCAGGA
>WWET01005105.1:82486-102909 GCA_011038615.1 Limnodynastes dumerilii
TAAATGAAAGTCTGTGAAACAATGTTTCGGGAGCAATGTCCTGGGATTTCGTTATAAGTCTTTGAAGACAATGGACCGTGTTCAGACCTAAGAAGCAGAAGCAGAAGCTTCTTAGGTGCAAATATTTAGAAAATGACCTACTAGACATGCGTAGTAGGTCAATTAGACAATCCACGTAACAGTTAGGTACATAGATTGCCTTTGTGCGTTTTATAAAGACTGCACAGAGTAGTTGAAGTAGATAGAGATTGCATAATGCCGCCTTGGGGAGTGCTTAGGTAGAAGTGGGAGGGGGAGGGATTTAGATTAGCCGGGGAGGGCGGGGAAAGGTAATGTCCGTGCGGAGTTTTCTTAAGAAGTAAACTCCACATGGTTATATAAGATAGCCCTATGGCTCATAAAAACGGTGGCTGGATAGGAGCAGGACGTATGAGTTAGGTTGCGGATCTGTCCGCATCTAGCTCACTCGTATCTCTGTAGAAGGTCCAATGTTTCAGGAGCAATGTTGCTGATACTGCAGTCTGGTCTTGATCCTAGACGTTCAGACAAGCCTTATTTTAACATTTTTAATATCCCTTTATGATGAATAGGAAGAATATCTATGCGGTTTAGAAGAAAACCCCTGAAAAAACATCTGTCTTAATGACATCTGACACGCATATACCCTTATAGTTGTTCACTACACATAAGGCGGTAGTATACACTTTGGGCCTGACCTACACTCAAGAAAGGCTCATGTGCGTAGCTTATTTATACCTCCGATGCACTCTGCTCAACACTACCCTTGGTCGTATTTACTTTTGGCTTCTCACACTCAGCAAAACCAACCCTAACTTTTCTGAGCGTAACCGCGGGCGTCCGTAAGCTCATTGCGTAGTTACGACGCTTAGCACGCCCATACTGTATGATTTAAATGCCTCACCCCGCCCTCTGTTCGTAATTACGGAGATCGTATAGCAGGCACGCCTCCCTGAGCGTAAATACGAAGCTGTTACGATCAAGGCCCATACGCTCAGTTTCTCAGACCGTAACATGAGCGTAAATCTCCCCCGCGTATGCACAGTAAGTACAAAAGGCCGTTTTTACGCTTACGCCCGCCGTAAAAACGCAAGCGGACGTAGGTCTGGATCAGGCCCTTTATGAGCACTGGCTGATTACTTCATTGACTATATATAACTTACTATACTATAGGCACTTCCTGGCCTTTTCACATTTATTCTCAATTATAAATTCACTTGATCAAGAAATATACAATTTAATTACAATGATTTATCTCTTTATTATGGTAAAAATGTGTTCCATCAGTTGTATTGGTTATCCTTCTTCACCTTCACAGTCCAAGGTTGATTTGCTTTGCTGGAAGAGTCTAATATTTTAAAGGCAGATTCTTCTTCTTTGATGCTTCATTAATTTAATGTAGTTGTCCAAATAACAAATAAGGTACGTAAAAAGAAAGTCAAAATTGGATAATATACACCAATTAATTAAATATTGTTATCTGTTGGAGTCAGTAATAAAACCCACTAACAAATGCTTAGCACTGCTAGTTCTGCTATTATCCCGATATGCATGAATGCATTACTTAGTGCCATCTGCAGGAAGCATGCTGCATTCTGTATGTGACCAACGTATAGCCCTGTATGTGTATCTTGTCATTGATGTGTATTTCTTAATCCACAAAATATCCAATTAAGTTGTAGCACATACATAAAATCATATTCAATGTAGTTTCATTTTTCCTTTTACAGTAAAGCAGTCATCCAATCTGATACAAGTTTACAAAAAAGTATGTCATCATCAATGATACATATACAAAAATACTAATTCCAGACACTAGATGGCAGTGCATGCATTCATACATCAGACAAGTGGCCAGCATATATATAATATATGCAGAAGCTAAATGTACCGTATTTTGATTTAAGTACACAATGAAAATTTGCTGAAATATATACAAAAATCATGCAAAAAATATTAATTCAATTCTGAACAGAAGCAAAGCAAAGATAATGCATACTATTTATAATGTTTTTAACTTTTATTGGTAGTATTATTAATTCAATACAAGTTACTACAGTTGCAAGGATTGTACAGCAGAAAAAATAATCTTTGAAACAAATGATATCAGAGAACTTGTATTAAAGTGTAACAAGGAAACCAGTTTAGCAACAAGATATATTGTAAACATTTAAGGACTTATATATACTGATCTGTACAAAAAATAACTGTACAAAGTGATTTGGTTATACATTATCATAACTCACAATTCTGACAAAATCTTTTAGATAATAAATCATGAAATAAGAGATATTATATTATATTATTTCATAGCAAAAGTGATTATAAGGTGGGTAAACATATTAGACATGTGAAATGTAAGCTCCATATATTGCGTCATACAGAAGAGTGCTGTAAACTGTAGCATCCAATCAGATTACAGCAGTGTTTTTTAACTAATAAAAATAATATAAGTATACAAAATTGAATAACCCAAATACATAAATATAGAAGAGGCTCTATTCAAAATCCTGATACCAGCATGGGGAAGAAAAATTCCTAATACTCCTGGGGCCAAATTTGTTCCCCATAGCAACCTATCCACTTTTCCTTTCCTGCAGCTTAGTAAATCTGGCACCAATGAATATTTTAATGATTGCTAAATTACAAAACATGGTTTGACATATCCCAGTACATTGCCCTTAACCAATAGTTAACTTGCCATTCTACCTGTAAAATAAAATTCAAAACTATTAATTTGCTAAATATTTACATATTTATGATAAGCCATCTACCACTTCCAAGGCTTTTCTGCTGAGGTTGACCTAACTCTAAACAAGGAGAGTCATAGATCACAGGCCAGATTTACTAAGATGCGGGTTTGGAAAAGTGGAGCTATTGCCCATAGCAACCAATCAGATTCTAGCTCTCATTTTCCTATTACATACTAGAAAATGTCAGCCTTAACCAATAGTTAACTTGCCATTCTACCTGTAAAATAAAATTCAAAATTATTAATTTGCTAAATATTTACATATTTATGATAAGCCATCTACCACTTTCAAGACTTTTCTGCTAAGGTTGACCTAACTCTAAACAAGAAGAGTCACAGATCACAGGCCAGATTTACTAAGATGCGGGTTTGGAAAAGTGGAGATATTGCCCATAGCAACCAATCAGATTCTAGCTCTCATTTTCCTATTACATACTAGAGAATGTCTGCTCAAATCTGATTGGTTGCTATCGGCAACATATCCATTTTTACAAACCCGCAGCTAAGTAAATCTGGCCCCACGTGTTTTTTAAATTCACAGCTTATCTTTCAAAATGGCTACTGTTGAACAACAATTTCCAGACATGGTTCCAAACAAAGTCACACAAAATGGTGGTTGCTAAAACATTCCCTCCAATATGACCCCTTCCATAAGGCACAATATACTTCACACCTGAGCTTCCAACTGTCACTGACCTGGTGAAATGATTTAACTGATATTTAAAAAACTATTTGTCTCTTCAACAAAGGTGGTTACCATAGCAACTGACAGTTGGAAATTGAGGAGCAAAGTATTTTGTACCTAATGGAATGGGTCAAGTTGGAGGGTATGCTAAAATTAAGTTATAGGTTAATATACACAGGTACATAAAGAGCAGGGGACATTTACACAGAAATAGGAGGTATATATATTTTAAAATGTGTGAAACTCATAATTCAGCATTTTATTTTACATATTGGGTGGCAGATTAGTTACTGATTAATAACAGTGTGCTGGGGCATATTTTTCCATTTGTCTCAATGATTACTAAATTGCAATCAAAGATTATATAAAGAACAATTCTTTGTATCAAAGATTTATGAACTAAAACCTTCAAAAGGCATTGTTGTATTTGTAAAACTATGTAAAAACCAGGGCTTGCAAACGTTAGTGGCTTCTGTATTGACAAAAAACAAACAAACAAACATGTTGCTGTTATACTGTCTATAATTGAAATACATTTCGGGACAGATTTACTAAGCTGTAGGTTTGGAAAAAGTGGAGCTGTTGCCCATAGCAATCAGATTCTAGCTCTCACTTTCCTATTACATATTAGAGAATGTCAGCTAGAATCTGATTGGTTGCTGTGAGCAACATCTCCACTTTTTCAAACCCACAGCTTAGTAAATCTGCCCTTCCGCTCCTTATTTATGGACTGTATTGTTGAAATTCTGCCTTTGTAGATTTTAATACCATTTTTTTCTATGACAATTATACACTTTACTCCTCTCACCAAGCTAAGGAGCTTCTCCTTTTCAGAGGCCACTCTGCCTTTAAGAAAACATAGCTGGAATGAAGCTTACCTTTTACTCTCAAATGGTTAATTATGTTCTTAAAAAAGAATGTAGGCTGAAATATATTTCTATGGCTCCCTATGACAAACCAGGTAATTTGAAGGCATTAAAGGATCATCTATTCTTTTGTAACTATAAACAGCCCTCTCTCTATGAGGTACAGCAGACTCTTGAGTTGGCCATACACCAGAGCGATTATTAATCCAATCATCCAGTTATTGGGTGATCGGACTAAATATTGCTGTAGTGTATGGCAAGGATTATTTTCCCTAACTGCGATAAAACATCCAAAAAACGCTTGGATAATTATCTTTTCATTTAATCTTATAAAACGCTTGGATAATTATCTTTTCATTTAATCTTATGGCAGGTTTAGTGTGTGTGTGTGTGTGTGACTAAAGCTGATGATAGTGTGTAGCTTTTATCCCATTATTAGACCTGTACCTCTGGCTGAAGTTTGCACATATGTCTGACATGTCTAATATTATTGGCAAGTAAAGTAATGAAAAATCTGCATTCTGCAAGAGCCGCAGAGCTATCATTACTATATTATTGCTATACTTGCCAAAAATTATGTTGTCAGACAGATGGGCAAACTGCGACCGGGATGGGACACACACTACTGACCAGAGCTTCTGCTGAGATTGACAGGAGGCCTGTGCAGCTAATCAATGTCAAGACTGACAGTGCAGTCAATCTGCTACAAGGGCATCTTATCAGTCTTGGCAGCCGTCCTCTTTAGCCTTGAATATCGGTCCTAGCAGGAGAGGTAAGTGGCACCCATTTCAGGGCATTTCTCTAGCGGGAAAACGTCAACATTATCAGGTCACTTCCTGCTGTGGGCGACATACGATGCAATGTATGGCCAGCTTAACAAAACAACCATTGCCCTCAAGCCAGGTAGCAAAAATACACATCAAAATGATAAACAGTATAGTCAAATCCCACACTGAAATAAAATCATCTACTAAGAAAGGGAATAGAGATCAATAAAATACATGTTTTGAGTTGCTAAATCTTCGTGGACTTGATACAAGGGATCTGCATTCACAGTACCTGTGTGTCCGTGCTATTGCACTAGATAGAGCGAATGCATTTTCAAAAGCGTACCTGTGCTTCCGGTGCAACAAACTGGATCAGGTCCATATTGGCTAAACTCACTTAAAGAAGAATACACAGAATTGCTGTGAGTGCTGAAACACTCTTTTTTTTTTTTTTACTTTTTACACATATATATTAAAATAAGTTATACAAGTACACTTATTGCATACATTTATCTCCATAAACATCGTATATTATATAAAAAAATATTTACTTGCCCCATGTTATAATATCCATCTTCAGTTAGACAGGGTACACACTGGGGCTGATAATCTTTCCAATCACACAATCGAAAGCACTTCACCAAAGATCAAAAATCTTTTGAAACGGTCTGTGATCCTTTGATTTGATCTTTTGGAGCTCCTAATAAGCCAGATCAACCATTGAAAGATATCTTTTGCTTTTTGCAAGTGTGTACTGTGTGTATTAGGAGATCTTTGGACAGTACACACTGGTAAGATATCTGCTGAAACGGTCTTTTGATTGTGCGATTGGAAAGATTATCTGCTGAAAAGCTGCAGTATGTACCCTGCTTTATACTATGCACTTTATTTACCAACCACATAAATGTTATAGGTACTTTATTTTACTCAGTACCACCACCTATTCCACAACCTAGTCAGTTAATTAACTTGGGCAAAACCTCTTTTGTCTTGGCACCACAGTGGGGCAGATAAAACAACTGGGGACACACCAGCATATAATGAACTTGTGGCATGAATGTGAATAGTTTCACTACATTGGAGCATTTTGATTAATTTACATGAGTACCAGCTTTCTTGATACAAAAATAGCATTGGGTACAGTAAATGATCATTTATATTTAATAGTTTGTCAGTAAGATATTGCACACTAGCTGGGCAAGATTAGGCACATGATGAATTTTGTTGTCTCCTTGAATGTGCAGTTTATAAAGCTCTGCACTCACAGAGAAGTTAGCAGATCATCTATGGGTTATTTTTGGTAGTTTCCTGTGGGTTTGCTTATCAACTGATGACAGGCCTATAATTCATGCAATTTCTAAACACAGGTCTATTGAATTCAGGTTACAAAGGCCTTGGCCACCTTACTTTCCATTACCTTGGTGTACAACCAATATGGCATCTGCAGATTTCCTATAATCCAAACAATAAAATGTCTCTCTATAATGATCTATCTAAATTAGCTGAGTTTGTATTAAACACATTTTACATTTATGAATAATATGGGACCAGATCCAGACTTCCGTAATGCAAGCGTTTTCTGCTATTTATGAGCACAAAATCATTTCAAAAAAAGTGCGAATGAGCGCAAAGCGGTCTTCCATTATGGATCCGGGTCCTCAGGATCTAGACCTTGGTACTGGAAGTCTTAATGCCATTGTAAAATATGGGTCTGCCCCTTTTGCGTACAGGCTGACATACGTAAAAAACTTACGTATGCCTGCCGGTACACATGCATAAGTAGTATGTGCGTATGCGCACAAGTTAGAGAAAAGGGAAATGACGCACGCGGCATGCGTCGTCGGCTGTACTTGTGGTTTTACCCACTGTTCTGTTATAGGAACATAAAAAACCAAAGCCTAAATACTATTACTTTATAATACTACAACACAAAACTAAAAAGCAAGCAGGACTGTATTCAGACTTAGTAATATTCACAAACATACACATGCCGTGTGCACGAGTTGGTGGGTTTTAGCGATCTGCACATGCACACAGATCGCTACGCATCTGATCTCACTACGTACGGAGATGATTTCTGCACCTGCACAACAGGGCATGCCCATACTCCATACCTGGAAGTATACATAATGTGGGTGGGGGTGGCATTTAAATTGTACAGTATACTATATAAATACTCTTTATCATTACTGGGTCTGTACACACCAATGGACCCTCCCAGGACTCTGAGTCCCAATAATATATTTGCATTTAGATAAGCACTGAATTGACTAAAGAAGATGTAATTCACAGCAGTTTTGCGATTAAACCCACATTTTTTCTAGGATATAATTAAATAATACTAACATTGGGGTAGATCCAGAACTACGTTTGCCGTACGTTTATTCGCGGAGCGTGTTTTCGTGTGCGTAAATTCGTTACACTCCCCTCGGCACACCGCTTTAAGGTAGGTATTTTGTCAAGATACGCTTTCCAAACCCTACCTTAACTTTTGCCAACGTAACCGCAGTCATACGCACACGTACGTATGGGAAAGACGAATTTACGCAGCTAAGCACGCCCATACTGTACACTTTAAATACCACCCCCGCCTACTTCACGTATTTCAGACGTATTTTGGAGTAACGTAAAATTGGCACGCCCACACGTAAGTATTTACGTGACACATATGTGAATGGCCCATACGTTCACAATTACGCTACGCTAATTAGCGTATTTTCTATGGTGCGCAAGCGCAGTACTTACAAATAGGCGATTTTACATCTCCGCCACACGTAAATTCGCTCCGATGCGTTGTTCTGGATCAGGCCCATTGTGCCAATTTCAAATAATTCTATGGAAAAAATCATTTGAAACATGTATTACACATCTCAGCATATTCGCGAGAGTGTACGCATGTACGCAATCTACGTAGTGAAACGCTACGTAAATAGCATACAAAAATGACTACGCATGACCAGTAATTCAATCGGTTAGTTACGGACGTACGGGCACAGAAAACGGAGGTCTGAATACGGGCCTTATTCTTTAACTAGACTATGATTGATAGGTCTGTAGTGCAGTGCTATTGCTGTGTACAGGGGCTTTTATTGAAGAATTTCTCATTTCTGTACTGAAACTCCAATTATCTTATTATAATATAATGGAAGACCTATTGCACTAGCACACAGCACACGGATGTGATCACAGGCACATAAGCCACTTCCCAATAGCTTTTTTGATCTTGCTCCCATTTTGTACACATGCAGTGATAATAATTGCTGCTATCACACCTAAGAAAGGGTGTAAGTTGCCACTCTGGATCAAGTCCAGATTTGGAGTTGAGAAGTTAAATTTTCCTGGTATATAAATAATGAAGATTCATTTGATTCCCTCAATGTTTATCTAGATCTAGATTCGTTTTTTTGCTCTTAACTCTTAAGGAGACACTCAGTTGAAAGTGCAGGTTGGCTGAATCATCCAGTCTATCAGCAATATAGACAGAAAGACATAAATACATTAGAGACTGTGCAAAGAAAAGCAACTAAAATGGTCTATGGACTGAGACACACAACATACCAAGAAAGGCTAGAGGAACTAAACATGTATAGCTTGGAGCAGAGAAGGGAGAGGGGGGACATGATAGCAGCTCTCCAATACATCAAGGGCCGTGGAAATCGCATCTCTGAATCAGGCCCTAAGTGTCTAAACCAGCCTATACTGTACAAGGTGTTACGTACAAGAACGGTGTTACGTACAAGTTACGTGCTATCAGAGTTATGATGAGTAACATCTGCTGTGCGCATGTGCAGTGCGTTCCCACAGCCAGATTTATGCATGCCACGTGCGTAAATTGAATATCGTTATTAAGTCTGGATCAGACCCTATATCTATAATGAGCAGCCAAAGAACCCTGATTGTAGTCCTCCGCCATCCAGAAATAAGTTTCCAATTACAAAAAAGTAAATATACAGTTTGGGGCTGATACAAAGTTAGAAGCAACTGGAAACAAAGGAGCAAATGTTCACCTAGGTGCGTTGTGAGTCCCCGCTGCGAGGGATCCCATTGCGAATTAGGGACAGCTGAAAGTTGCTTTTTGGCTTTACCTATTTTGAATGAGGGATCCATTCAGAATTTTTTTTTTATGAATGGGTGAGTATGCGATTAGGCATAAGCAATCAATAGCGGTTCGGAACTGTCTGGGAGCGAACAGCCCTATCGAAATAGGGCCATTCGCAACGGGGATCCACACTCACTGAGGTGATACCATGTTGATCCAAAGGGAAAAGGCAGATGTAAATAGAGCAAACAGAATTAGAATGGGGAACTGTTGTTTCTTCAACTCTAAATCACAGCCTAAATTAAAAGATGTTCAGCATCATGGCTTGCTATAGCCTTTGTCAGCACTGCTCGTTTCTGTGGCCTAAAAATGAAATACATTTTTTAAACTCTTCCTGCAGTTGTGCCAGAGTAAAGAAAATGTAAAGTGTCTGCTTCAGTGGTATTGTAAGCAAGGCCATATGACCTATACTTTTTAATATGCAGCTGTTTATTCTACACTTTATAATATGCAGCTGTTTATTCTACACTTTATAATATGTAGCTGTTTATTCTAATGCAATGTAAATACTCTGTGGACCTGATCCACACCCCTGCACGTTTTTCATACGTTCGGGGGTGTTTAAATCCGCATGAGAGAGGGGAATGAACTCCCCCTGTCACTCTTCTCTCTTATGCGTAAAAAAAGTGTGACTTACGCTACCATAAAGCAATCTTAAGTCACACTTGCGGATCAGCGGTACGACCGACCACTAATCCATTCGTCAGTAGGTGATCACACCCACACTGTAAAATTAAAATGCTTCCCCTCACCCAACTAAGTGTGCGGAGGGGAAGCACAGCCCATTTGTATGGAAATAACTAATGTAACATAAGACTAACATAACAACTAGAGGGCGCATTCGGCCTCCAGTCTGAAACGCCCACTTACGCACTTTGCGTGTGTAAGTGGGCTAACCTACGGACCTGTGGACATATTGTTTTATTTTTCCGTAAAAAAAACCAAAAAAAAACCCACCACAAATAACTTATCATATGGTCATGGAAATACAATTATAGCAGAACATCGGGGTAGATCCAGAGCTACGTACGCTAGCTGCTGACGTAAAAGTGCACATTAGTATTTACTGCGCATCCGCGAGGCAGATGTTACGCCACGTAACTCAGAGCATACAGGCCAGACACGTATCAGCAGCGTAACTACGCACGAAGGGGCGTGCCAGCCATATTACACCCGTAATTGCGCTTCGGAGGCGGGGTGAGGCATTTAAATCGTACAGTATGGGCGTGCTTAGGCAGTTAGGTATGTGAAGCCTATATGTATGTCAGTAGTTACGCTGTGTAAAGTTAAGGTAGGGTTTTGGAAGCGTAAAGCGGCCAAAGTACATACATGCGAGGGGAGTGGCTAGTAAATACGCTACGCAAAGAAACGTAAGGGAAACGTAGCTCTGGATCTGGTCCATTATGATTATTATTTAAATATAAATCATAGTTGCCAGCTTTCCCTCACTAAAGAGAAGGTGATCTCCCTGACTCCTTGAAGTGTTTGGCAATCTCCCTGATGCTGATTCAGCTCAAGCAGTCATTTCAGTATGATGACTTAAGAAATTGTGCCCTATTTCCCTGCATTGCAGCCTATAGAGATGGTCAATTTCATGGAGGTCAAGATATAATTAAAGCAGTTATCTAAAACAACAAGACTTCAATAACTGATACAAAAAAAAAATTCACTTTGGCCTCTTGTTAATCAGCTGCAGTGTCACCTACTTTTAGCTTTTCTATAAACATGAAGACTTCGGCGGATCTCCTAGTCACAATTTTCACAATAAATACTGAAAGTATCTATTCACTGACAATTTAACAATCAATAAATACTGACGCATTTTTATTGATAGTTTTCCCGGCAGTGCTAAAACACACCCCTGGGTGGAACTATTTACAGGACACACCCCTTTAGTGTTACAAAACACACCCCATTGGTGCAGAACCTGGATCGTGCACTCAAAATCTCCCTGAAATTAATTTGCAAAAGTTGGCAACCATGATATAAATGTAACAGCTAAAACCAATCTAGGACATTTATGAGCCATGTTTACCAAAATAAATTTTTTTCTCTTTTATGTAAACAGCATTTTTTAACTACTTAATTCAAGTTTCTCATTATTAACCCTTGTTATAACTTTACAAACATTGGTCCGGATTCACAGTTACGTAGTTTTTGTTCTTTCTTTTATGAAGGCAAATGAACTGCAAAAGCCAGCTTATTCTAGGCGCATATCCTGGTTTACTATATAAATACTCTTTATCATTATTGGGTCTGTACACACCAATGGACCCTGCAGCCCCAATAATATATTTGCATTTAGATAAGCATTGAATTGACTAAAGAAGGTGTAATTCACAGCAGTTTTGCACTTAAACCCACATTTTCTCTTGGATATAATTAAATAACACTAACATTGGGGTAGATCCAGAACTCCACTTGCAATACATTTAGTCACGTAGCGGATTTTCGCGTGCGTACCTTCTATACACTCCCCTCGGCACACCCCTTGAATGTACGTATTTTGTCCGAGATCCGCTTTCCAAACCCTACCTTAACTTTTTCCCACGTAACCGATGTCATCCACTCACGTACGTATGGGCAACACGTATTTACGCAGCTAAGCACGCCCATACTGTACACTTTAAATACAAACCCCCGCCTACATAGCGTATTTCAGACGTATTTTTGACTCACGTAAAATTGGCACGCCCACACGTAAGGATTTACGCGACACATATGTGAATGGCCCATACGTTCACATTTACGCTACGTTACGGAGCGTATTTTCTATGGTGCCCATGCGCAGTACTTACCAAAACGCGATTTTACGTCTTTGTCACGTGTAAATTCGCTCACAAGCGTTGTTCTGGATCTGGCCCATTGTGCCAATTAAACATAATTCTATGGAAAAAAACATTTGAAACATGCATTACACATCTCAGCATATTTGCAAGAGTTGATACTGTCAGAACTTTAGATAGTTGCAAAGTATCATTTTTAAATGAGATATTAAAATTGGTTTTCAACATAATTAAAAATATTTTTTTTAAATACCCTAAGATTGTTAGTATCTATTAAAACGTTTAAGCAAAATGTGTGACAATGTGTTTCTATTTAGTTATAAAAACTTGTACACATGCAGTGCTAATAATTGCTGCTATCACACCTAAGAAAGGGTATAAGTTGCCACTCTGGATCAAGCCCAGATTTGGAGTTAAGAAGTAAAATTTTCCTGGTATATAAATAATGAAGATTCATTTGATTCCCTCAATGTTTATCTAGATTAGTTTTTTTGCTCTTAACTCTTAAGGAGACACTCAGTTGAAAGTTCAGGTTGGCTGAATCATCCAGTCTATCAGCAATATAGACAGAAAGACATAAATACATTAGAGACTGTGCAAAGAAAAGCAACTAAAATGGTCCATGGACTAAAACACACAATATACCAAGAAAGGCTAGAGGAACTAAACATGTATAGCTTGGAGCAGAGAAGGGAGAGGGGGGACATGATAGCAACTTTCAAATACATAAAGGGTTGTGACCGGTTAGAGGAGGGGAAACTTTTTCAAAGGAAGAGGTGTAATAGAACACGAGGGCATGAATATAAATTGGAGGGTGGTAGATTTAAAGGAAATGTGCGGAAAAGTTACTTCACTGAAAGGGTGACAGATAAGTGGAAAGGTCTTCCATCTGAGGTGGTTGAGGCCAATACAGTAGAACAGTGTAAACATGCTTGGGATAAATATAACGATATCCTAAATCTCAAACTAAACTGAGGGTAAAATAGGGTCTAGGGTCAGTATAGATTTAAATAAACAACTGGGCAGACTGGATGGGCCATGTGGAAAGTAAACACATGTGCATAAGATAGACATCAGGTATGTCGGGTAATAATTGTTGCAGCAGTCAAGCCTGGTGACCAGGGGTTACAAAAGGGCCATCTGTGCCTGGTCTGACCTTCTGAGGGTCTTTGGCAACATCTTCCCACATTCCTACGCAACAGAGGTTCCCCGACTGAGCCAAGTTCCAGGACAGCTGAAAGTAATGTCTGTCACTGAGCCTCTATGATGTGTACCTGTAGGGTGGTTATATCCTGACCTTTGTGCCCAGGGGTGGAGTGACCCTAATTCCAGCCCTGAACATACTTATAATTTTTCTATAAAATAAAACATATCTTTTTTCTTTGATTACTTTTTTGATATTTGCCTCAGGATTATATAGGACTTTTCTATGTATCCACGATTCAGTAGTCAATAGTTCTTCGCTATTTATATGTACAGTTGTAATAAATACAAGAATACAAAAAAATAAACATTTTTCTATCCTCCCAGAAGACAACCTATTGGCTTTTATCAATGCAACTTCAGAAACAAATAGTACTGCATGCCACATGTGAACGGATTAGACATGCAGCAGTAACCAAGCACTTGTACTTGTGGGTTACAAGGGATAGTCCACTGACCTCACTATATTATACATGCCGAGGACACAAAAGAACAAACAGGAAGTGACAAAAAAAGAATGGAGGCCACTACGTAAACCAAAATGCAAGTATCCATGGCAACCCTGGAAATCAGGGCCGATACCACAACTCTACTACCAATACTAGTAAGCATTGACCGGATCCAGCGCTTGAGTGTTGAATTTCAGGGGAAGTGAAATTAATTGTATTCTTTGCATGCAGGGAGAATACACAGATACTGATCAGTTTTACTTTTAAACCAGACCCTCCAACATGACCCATTCCATTAGGTACAATTTATTCCACTCCTGAGCTTCCAACTGTCACTCACCTGGTTTAAATGTTAAATTAACTGATATTTAAAAAACTATTTGCCTCTTCAACAAAGGTGGTTACCATAGTAACTGACAGTTGGAAACTGGGGAGCAGAGTATTTTGTACCTAATGGAATGGGTCATGTTGAAAGGTATGTTAAACTATTATTTAGGCTTGAGCCAGGACACATCACTCTGTCCTCTAATACTATTTCCCAGATGTAACTTTCCACCTGATTTCGGATCCGGATTCACAGTTACGTAGTTTTCGTCTTACGTAAGTTGTTTTAAGAATTGAGATACTACACATGCGTAGTAGCTTATTTACTCTATCTACGTACCATTTCTGTACGTAGATTGTGTAAGCGCGGTCTCAATTCTTAAAACAACATACGTAAGACGGAAACTAAGTAACTGGGAATCCCTATTTTTAAACTCTGGATCCGATTTTGTGTTTTATGCCAGTGCATATGAGGCCTATATTTATCTCTATATATAAATATTTACAAATATATATATTTATAAGAGTATTTACAACATGATAAATGATTGTTTTGTGCAACACATATACAAAGCGAACAAAGATGATTTGTTAGAGCTTAGCAATCATTGGCAACAAGTGAGTGCATGGGTTGGTGTTGCCAATAACCTTTGCAGTTAGCACTGTTTATAAACATTATTACACAAGCCTATCTTTTTTCCTAGTTTGGACTTGTTGTAAATTTTTCTGCCAGTGGCTGATGGGTCGCTTTTCTTCTGCGGCTTCCACAGGTCCTTCGGACAGTCTGAGTATTCGTGTAACAGTTTCATCGGCGGAATGCCCGTGCGATTGTTGAAAGGGCGACCTTTTTGCACGGATTGGGGTTTGACATCATGCATGTTATTTACCAGATGGTGGCTGCCCCGATTCCTGAAAAATGTAAAAAAGCATTCATCAAGATAAAAAAAATATGACAGATTGACAGGTATGATGTTAGGGGACAGCTTGTCTACAGAGACTGGATTCAGGCAGGTGATAATAATGGACCGTATTCTGATTTAAAACCGACAGGTCACTTACGCACACAAGGTGCGTAAGTGACCTGATTCCACTGGAAGGCGCATACGCCCTCCAGATGTTACGCTAGGGTTACCATAGGAACTGTGTTCCGTCTGTGCCCATTTCCGTGGAAAGGGGCTGTGCTTCCCTTCCGCCCACTAAAGTGGGTGGGGGAAGCATTTAAATTGTACAGTGTGGGAGAGGGCTCCCACACTGCAGCGGATCAGCGGTTGTACGGGCCGCTGATTCGCACGTCCCATTTAAGACAGGCTTATGGCAGCGTAAGCTGCCATAAAGCCCGCATGACAGAGGAGAGTGACAGGGGACGTGCACTCCCCTCTGTCTCGCGTAATTACAGACTCCCACAGGCACGGAAAGCGTGCGGGAGTCTGAATCTGGTCCAATGTTAGGTGATAGTGAAGTTAGGTGAAAGTAGTGTTAAGACAAAGGGCAGGACTTCTAATTTGTATTCATCCTCTACAGTCAGCCAACGACTGCTACCAGGACCGATGCTACCTCACCTCCCATCTCAACATCTCAATCCTGCATCAAAATCATAACATTTCAAAGGCTGCCCTGCTCCACTGGAAAACACTGCTTCAATACAGCAGGTAATTCTCTGAATCAGCCCCAAGGTGCGTAAGTGACCTGATTCCACTGGAAGGTGCATACGCCCTCCAGATGTTACGCTAGGGTTACTATAGGAACTGTGTTCCGTCCGTGCCCATTTCCGTGGAAAGGGGCTGTGCTTCCCTTCCGCCCGCTAAAGTGGGTGGGGGAAGCATTTCAATTGTACAGTGTGGGAGGGGGCTCCCACACTGCAGTGGATCAGCGGTTGTACGGGCCGCTGATCCGCACGTCCCATTTAAGACAGGCTTATGGCAGCGTAAGCTGCCATAAAGCCCGCACGACAGAGGAGAGTGACAGGGGGCGTGCATTCCCCTCTGTCTCGCGTAATTACAGACTCCCACAGGCATGGAAAGCACGCGGGGGTCTGAATCTGGTCCAATGTTAGGTTATAGTGAAGTTAGGTGAAAGTAGTGTTAAGACAAGGGGCAGGACTTCTGATTTGTATCCATCCTCTACAGTCAGCCAACGACCGCTACCAGGACCGCCGCTACCTCACCTCCCATCTCAACATCTCAATCCTGCATCAAAATCATAACATTTCAAAGGCTGCCCTGCTCCACTGGAAAACACTGCTTCAATACAGCAGGTAATCGCCCACCCTGCAGATCTCTGATCACTCCCTTAAAACCTACCTGTTCAGGTTAGCCAGCATAACCTCTCCCCTGCCTATCTCCAGTCCCCTTCGCTCTACTTGTAGGATATCCCACCTTCGGCCTTCCTTTGCCCCTCCTATTCACATTTCCTATGTGCTCCTCTAGCTTTCTAGTCCCTTCTCCCCAACTGTACACTGTCTGTCTCCTGTTTGTCTGACCCTTTCTTTAGATTGTCAGCTCTTCTGAGCAATGTCCTCCATCATTGTGTCCTTCTCCTGCCTAATCTCTACCCTGTAATTCCCAGGCTGTACATTATTTTGCTTTATTTTGTACAGCTAATGACTCCTTTATTTGCACTATTATTTATGTTTGGTTTGTTTTGTCTCCCATTTTTAGTCTATATGCTTTATTTGTTATCATTTTCCCCATTATACCATTTATCTGAGTATCCCATGTTCTCTGTATAGTGCTGCAGACCCTTTGTGGGGCCATATAAGTAAACAATAATAAATTATAATTTAATTTAAAAAGCAATTAAGCAATAAATAAGCAAAAGTTTTGGAGGGATCCACTAGATCACTAAACAGACATAAGCACAGTTCCTTTTAAGAGCACAGAAATTTAAGATCATAATAGTCTGGATGAGTATACATTAAGAGAGACACATAGCAAACCTTTAAGAAATGACACTGTGATGTAAGATAAAATTGCAAAGGGTTAAATTACAAATACTAGGTGTGCTTGCTGTGACCTTTACCTTGGACATAGTGGGCTGTATTCAGAGATCCATCTTGCGATCGGGCCGCAAATATACGCACGGACGGAGCAAGACGGAACAAGTTACACCCACCCAAAAAATCCAGTCACTCCCCTTGCTTTCTCCGAGCGGACGTAGACTTAGACCTGCACTGACTTGCCCTAACTAGCCCCACTTCCGACCTTATGTGTCTTAGGTGCGGATATTTGCAGCCCTACAACTGTAATCGCACCCACTTTCCATCATCTAAATGCTCCCCCCCCATTTCTATGCAAATCCTTCAGTGCGTATATTTCCGTCTTAGGTGCGGATGTTTCCACGCCCGATTCCTAAGTCCTTCCCTTAGGCATTTCCGCGCTTAACCTCTACGTTGACGGCGTATAAAAGTTACAACACATGCGCAGTTGATTCGCAATTGATCCGATCCTAAAAATACGCACGGAACTTCCGTTAAAAATGGATTTCTGAATACGGCCCAGCGTTATTTGTTACCTAAAGAGCGTTCAGTAACCCACATTTGTTTGCTGTATTCCCAAAGTGATAAAGAAAGTGGAGTATATCACTCTAAACTTATTTATTACTGGAACAATCAATTTAAGTCACTTTTACAACACACAACATGCACAATTTTACACACATAGGGGTACAGCCAGAGCTACGTTCACTTAACGTTTCAACGCGTAGCGTATTTACGCAATCTTAATTACTAGGCGCTCCCCTCGCTTGTACGTACTTTTACCTTTTTACGCTTTCCAAACCATACCTTAACTTTTCAAAGCGAAACTCCTGACGGTCGTAATGGCTGCACTTACTTACAAGCCTAAGCACGCCCATACTGAACGATTTAAATGCCTCACCCTGCCTTCGAAGCGTAATTACGGGTGTCATATGCCTGGCACGCCCCTTTGATTGTAGTTATGCTTTTGATACTAGGCTGGCATGTACATTCAGAGTTATGTGGCGTAACATCTGCTGTGCGCATGCGCAGTACAGAGTTTTTACGTCTCCGGCTAGCGTAAATACACTAGCGGACGTAGCTCTGGATCTGGGACATCCTGATGCATAACGGAGTACAGGATATTAGTGAATATACTTACTGGCACTTGTTTTTCCTGTTAGCTTGGTAATGTACAACCTGCAAAAAGAACACAAAGGTGAGCTATACAGAATAATGTATGTAAAGGGATACATAATCTGCTGGCACTATATCATAGAGTTAGTTAATATATTTATTAAATGTAACTATTCATAAATAAAAATTGTCGATAGGGTTCCCTGTGACATCACCATCAACACTGCACAATAACTATATTACTATAAGTTTGCTTAGATTGGAAACAAGTATACAAATATACACAAGTATATAAATGTTTACAGTATGTCCATACAATATGCAATAATTAAATCGATCAGCTGACATTATCATCTTATTATCTTGATAAATGGCAATTATTCTGTATTTTATGGCATGGAAAGTTATGTCAGAACACTGATCAAACGGGTGTATTATGTGAGTTCTGCATTTTGAGATTTGCAATTGAGAATTCACAGCTTAAGTCATAAACTCTCTGGGCCTGATTCAGAGATGCGATTTCCACGGCACTTAGCAGCGTATATTTAGGATCTTAGAAAATTCGCAAAACTGCTCATGCGCAGTAATAGTGTAACGCTATGTCCGTAGCGGTTAGGAGCGTAAATTCGCTAAGAGCGTAAGTTTGAATCGCACGCAAGCACTTAAGATCTTAAGTGCAGCGAATCTTTAAGATCTTAAGGATTTGCATGGAAATGGGCGGGGGGAGGCAGGGAAATGAGGGAAAGTGGGCGCGGGCTGACACATAGGATCTTAAATGAACGATCCCACGTCACTTAAGATCCCAAATGACAGCGCAGAGTTAGGGCTAGTCAATGGTGGTCTAAGTTTAAGATCCACCGCTGTTTGCAAGGGGAGTGACTCTTTAGGCAGTGGGCTGGAACCTGCTAGGATCTTAACATTAGATGCGGTCTGGATCAGGCTCTCTGTCTCTAGAACAGTGAATGGGTGACATCAGCTCCATTGCCTGGCCTCTGCAGGAAGCAGCTGCTAAATGGTATGTAAACAAAGTTTTAATGATTTACTAACGGGCTACAATCTAGCTTCCCCACCATGTCGCGAATGAAGCACAATGGCAGGTAAGCTGTATCTGGGCTCAATTGTACGTGTTAACTGATCGCCGCGCGATTCTAAATCCTGTGCATGCGAGGGAGGACCACTCTGTCCCACACATTGGACTTATGACACCAGGACCCTGCCTTAACATTTATGCAGCGGCTCCACGGAAAATAAGACCAATGCTTAATTGAGGATCATATAGAAGGACTTAACCAAGGTAAGAGCATACCCCCCCTCCCCCTATGCATACATGCCATTAGAAAGGTTTCAAGCATGGAAACCTGTATCCTGAGGCTCTAGATCCATGCTAGAAGCCTTTTGGGGATGCGCCGAATTGGGGATTTGCCATTTGCGTTCGCCAGAGTTGAAAACAAGCGTGAATGCCAAGACTAGATCCGGTCCAGCTGTCAGGACTTTTGTGCAATTATGTCAAACATTTTGGGATAAAAGACTGGGTAGGCTGGTATTAAACTAAACAGGATAATAAAACATGTAACATATCTGTGTTATTTTCACCATATTGATAACAAATAATTGCAATTGGACAAGTCTATAGCAACCTCTTATTAAATCCGTAGTACTCTTGTGAGTGTAGTGAAGGGAGAAATGGGATTGGGCGACACAAGAACACTACAATAGAGGGTTTATAAGGAAATATGGCTGCATTTTCTATGCTATTTGCATGATTTTGGTTTTTTGTATCTTTCTATTGAACAATGTCCGAATTAGCACTGAACTAGCACCTTTGTTGCCTAATTAGCTAAAAAATACAATATACATTTTATTATTATTATTATTATTATTATTATTAATAATAATAAAGAATTGCAAAGTTCCATTGTTCACACAGTTCACAGAAAAACACCATATTGCATACAAAGCTATATACAAACAATTGTGTAAACCAAGCAAGAGACCTATAATAACAAAGGCAACTGTGTACCGGTGGGAGTCCCTGCTACGATGGCTGTCTTTCCGAAGTAGAGACAGCGAAAATTCTTTTTAGTCTGTCTCTATTTCAAATAGCAGCCATTTTAGATTTTTTTTTCTGAATGGGTGATTATGCTGATTGGTATACCCATTTATATTCGGAAGCGCCGCCAGACCAGCTGCAGGAGAGGTGAATTACCACTCCAGGGACTTTTTGTTTTAAGGTGAGGGTTAGGGTTAGGGTTAGGGCTGTGGAAGGGGTGGATAAGGGGTAGGATCAGGCTGCTTGAAGGGAGGGATAGGGTCAGGCTGCAGGGGAGGGAGGGTTAGGGTCAGACTGCAGGGAAGGGAGGGTTAGGGTCAGGCTGCAGGGGAGC
>WWET01005106.1:20309-36712 GCA_011038615.1 Limnodynastes dumerilii
CGGTTCAGTTCCTTCCACCTTCTTTTGCCATGTTTGTCCAAGGGCCAGATTTACTAAGCTGCGGGAAAGGAAAAGTGGAGATGTTGCCTATAGCAACCAATTAGATTCTAGCTGACATTTTTTAGCCTCAAGACTAAGCTCTAACAGTCCTCAATCCTCATGTAATCCCCATCCCCCTTAATGGCGTATCCATACTTCCCTTATATAAGCAACTAGGCTTTCATCCTCTCTAATTATTGTACCCTTTTGGTGATCCCTTTTTTCCTACTAAACTACAATCTTGCTTAATATGCCCCAATACAGTTATACTTTACTTACAGCAATCACTTATCCAGAATACTATTAAGGAGAGCAGGGCTTCCCCTTTTCATGCTCTTATGTGCGGATCTTGGCCCTTACTTTATGATTTAAAGGCCACCCACCATGCGTCTCTAGTGCTCGTTGTCGGTGCCCCTGCCCCCATGCAGAGTCTGGTTTCTACAATCGGCTCTTTATTCTGAATTGACCCTTAATGAGGATTTATTTTGCTTATGCTACAGTGGTGTCTGTGTAAAAAGTTAGTTGATGTTGCTAGTAAACATTCTAGAGTGTATTTTACAGTGAATTGTATTTGTTCGTTTAGCGATTGCAATCCAAAGTCTTGAAGCTAGTAGATATTTCTTATGGTGGAGAAAATGGCTTCAACCAAGCAATTGAATTATCAACGGAGGTTCTTTCAAATGTGAAATTTATTCAAGAGAAGAAGCTAATAGGTATTTCTTTATTTATAGCTAACTTGCTAAACATATGTTTTGGTGGTAGTTCATCCCAACTTGCCCTTTGAGTGTAACTATGCTGTTGGTTCTTATTCCATAGCATCTTTGTTACTTAGGAAAGATCTAGAAATACCATAGTTTTTACTAACACTTATATACTTCTGTGTTTTAAAGAATTGTATTTAATTTCTTTTATTAGTGACTTTTAGAATACAATTTTTGTTTGCCTTGATTTCCACCTAATTTTTTTTTTTTTTACTAAATATTAGTTTGTCAATTGTGTGTGCGTTAAAATACCTTTTACTACCTTTGTCTTAATTTAATTTCTTTTTATTTATTCTTTTTTATAGCCTAAGAACTTGCATTTTTGTGTTTTACAGGGAGGTATTTTGATGAAATTAGTCAAGACACGGGGAAGTATTGTTTTGGTGTTGAAGACACATTAAAAGCATTGGAAATGGGAGCTGTTGAAATTCTAATAGTGTATGAGAATCTTGATATTATGAGATACGTCTTGCGATGTAATGGTTCTGAAGGTAATGGATTTTTCTTTACGTTTTTATTTATTAATAATCTGCCATTAGTCTGGTAAAAAAAATTGACAAGTTGTGTTTCCTTCCCCACTTAGAGGAGAAAGTTCTTTACCTAACACCAGAACAAGAAAAGGACAAATCACACTTCACTGACAAAGAGGTATGTATTGTGGCATCTGAAATTAGTGTACTTGTTTGTATTAGTTTATGGAGATTAATTCTTTTTGCACCTAATAGTTTCCTGTTGGACGTAAAATATGTATGAAAAAATGTATAGCCTAGGAATAGTATGTGAAAATAAGAAGCAATTTTTAAAGTAAACATTAATTTATTTTAATTAAGCCTTTCAGTTCTGTGTTTTACAATATTCCCATTTATGTATTTAATTCAGACTGGACAAGAACATGAGCTGATAGATAGTATGCCTTTACTAGAATGGTTTGCTAATAACTACAAAAAATTTGGAGCAACACTGGAGATTGTTACTGACAAGTCACAAGAAGGATCACAGTTTGTGAAAGGCTTTGGTGGAATTGGCGGTAAGAATTCCTAATTTGCATAATATAAAAAAACTTCATAATGTTGGGGTTTGTATTAACAGATTAAATTGCTTCATATCGCAGTTCTTTGCATTGTCATAAACAGAATACTCTTGACTTCCTCTTCCCATGTACAATATACAATTGCTACAAAATATACCCTTAATTATTTATCCGTACTGCTGAGAAGTGTTCAGAATCACTGGAAATAGATCAGATACCTTGCATTTCGCAGGTAAATGATACAGATCAAAACTAGCCATAGTTGTATAGGTATAAATTTGGTATAGCAACAAATAAACACACTCAAATCTAAATATACAAAATAAAATAATCAAATATTCATCAGCTGGTCTCAAGACAAATTAGGAGCTTGTCAATAAGGAAAACCAGAAATAAGTATAAATGAGTCTATAGCGCCAGAAAATTATTTGTAAAAAATTACTAAATAGACTCCTTGAAATAGTAGTGTAATACAATTAGTTAATTGGTTAAATAATGATATATGCCATATTAATGTGCTATAATTTCTAAACTAAGTGGTATTGATTGATGTATAAACACTTGATAATCAATTGAAGCCAGTATCCAGTTGTATTGTAGCTGAAGATAAATGATGAATAGAGCAGTGTCTATTACAAGGATAGGGAGCCATTCAGCTTGCTGATTGGCTCCCTTAAAATATCGTTTTTAAAATATCGTTTTAAATCAAACATGCTGAACGATCAAATAATCGCACCAGAGCGTGCGTTTGACGTTTTAAAAATTGACCTGTACCATACACTAGAGCGATTATTTGCCCGATCACCCAATAATTGGGAATCGTCTAGTGTATGGCCAGCTTTACTGATGGTACAATAAGCAGGAAGATAATCAGGATCGCAGTTTTTAGCAAGGAGACAACGGGGCAGCAATATAAATGGTAAATCTTGCGACACTGTTCAGCACAGGTTGTTTATGGTCCTGCCCACAAGATGAACATTCAGGGATGTGAACAGGACAGTAGCCCTGGAGGTCAGCGTTTCTTCTACCAATTTTCGGTTGTTTATTGCATCCAAATTCACCAGTTTTTGTTGATCTGATATAAAGCTCTTTGAAATACAGTCATTCCAAAGGCACCTCAATCAAACGAGCTGCACTTTTGCAACTTACACTTTATTTCACACTATTCCTCCACTTAAAAGAAAAAAGAAAATATTAAAAACCATTTTTTGTCAGCGCAACACAATTACAATGCATTTCTATAAGATTTCCAGCAGGTGTCATGCAAACACTTATCACAGGATGTCAAGAGTGCCAATAGAGTTTGTAGCGTACAATCCCGAGTGTCGTGTGTCTGCTGTATTGATAGTCTGTCAGGGAGGATACAACCTGGGAAAACTTTCTCTTGAAGCCTCCATAATAGGACTCTTCACAGTGTTAAGTATTCCATTGTCTGGATTCATTTTAAGTAAATTGCAAAGCATTGCTGGCTTATAATCCTCATGAAGCCAGTAATAACATATGCATTAAAGATATGGGATCAAATAGAGCACATTGTAATAAGGCAATTATGTGTATACTTGCACATACCAAAATTTCCAATTGTTACACCCTACCTTCCCGGTCTGTGCATATAGAAATACAGGGATGTCTGTCCTCTATCTTACATGTGTACCCTAATACTTTGTGTCTAAGTTCACTGTTTTTTCTTTACTTCAGGTATCTTGCGGTACAGAGTTGATTTTCAAGGAATGGATTACCAAGGTGGAGATGACGAATTTTTTGACCTGGATGACTACTAGGTAGTCGAAGTGGGTATGGCAGTATGTGCCTAACCCTCCAGCATCCAACCCAAGCAAATATTTGATGGTGGAATATAAATGTCCTTGCCTTAGAATTTGAACATTTCCAGTACTTTCTCTATACACATTGGATATGAGAAACATGTTTTTTTTTTTTTTTTGTCCATATGCAAAATGAAACTACAAGGTTCCCTCGTTATGCCACTTGGACATGTTTGAGAGTAATCAATTTTTACTTACAAGGAAATCCATTGTTCTTGTATTTTAAGACAAAAAGGGGGTGGGGGAATCTTTGGTCTTTTTTTTTTTTCTTTTTTATTCCGATAGCTTGCTTCCAATATCCATGCAGGTCTAGTACACAAGTATGCTTATTTTTTCTGTATGTCCTGGGAGGGAATTTACCTTGTTAAACAAACCATTTATATTATGTGTCTCAATTTTCAAAAATAAACAATGGGCTAATATACAATTTACATATGTATAGCATACATTTAAAAGGCATATTGTAATTTATCTGTGCTATTTAAGTTAGTGAGCACTCATTGTTCTGAGATATTGCACACTGACAACTTTTTGTGGAAGAACACACCAAAGTGTAGAATGAAATGTGAAGTTTGCATTACCATGAAAGGATATGCTATAACCTTTTTTGAGGCCAACTCTAAAGCTATAACCTTACATGATACTGCGGATAACTTAAATCTTAAAATAACATGCAGATTGTGCTGCTTTTACTAATCTACCTTTCTGCAAATAGTGACCTAAATCAATTTATTGACTGCTTCCTAATATTAATAGTGATAAATATACAGAATATGCAAATGCTAATTAAAACGTATGACCTCCAAGTCTTTGAACTGTTTTTTCAGTTTAATTTTATTCATTTATTTTATTGTCGCATTTCTGACTTTTTTTTTTTCATTTCCTAGTATGCATTTTTACAGTCATAGGTCAGTTGCACTTGTTAAATTTCATTTGTGGTTCTTTAATCATCTGACACAGACGCTTCAAATATACTGCGTGAAAATTATCTTGCAATTTACTTTGACACTGTTTCATTTGCTATTTAACCATGTTTATACAGAAAGACAACCTCTCTGGACAGTCAATTTACCTGATAGGATTAACTAATTTCTTTTCTCACTGAATACATTGTAACATTAAGGTTTTTTAAGCTGCATAGACTTGGCATATTTAGGTTGACTCTTAACTGTCCCTTTTAAAGACAGTTTTCTTGTACTTATTTTGTAGTACTAAAGGGTTCCAAAGTGTTTTGCAGTGTCCTCATCCTTCAGCGTAGACTAATTAAATTGATAGGTCAGTTATATTGATAAAAACAATTGGATGTAAATTTGCTTTGACCTTGAAAGCGCTACTTATTCTACACAGTACTGTTTAGAATGATCAACATAGTAGGGTTTGTTTTTGTTTTTTTGGAAATGATGCCAAATTTTGTATTTCTTTAATGTGTTCTTTTCAGTGGCACATCATATATATACATTATGTACAAATAAAATGGGGTACAATTCTTAACATTTTTTTCCTCAAATGAGTGTTCCCAAGCAGTAATAACTTGGTGTTGTGATGTACAGAAATGGAGAAAAGTATTAAACCGTATTTAAGAATAGTTCTATCTGAGCTTTGTTTTTATTGCACTCCGCTATTTAAAACAATTGTATTCATCAAATGGTTCATTATTTTTAGCTGAGAAATTACTTCCTCATGCAGCACAGATAGTGGGTTGGATCTGATCAGTTAATGGATTTAAGTCTTCAAAATGAATATATTTTGGGTCATGTACTATGAAGTAGCAGCTACCTATTTGCACCAAATTTGGAATTTGAACCCATCCTTATAAATTCTCTTAACCAAAGCAAAGAAATTAAAGGTGAATAAAGCAATAAGTGGTAAAGTACAGCACCAGTTTCCAGCATTTGAGTATTTTAGAGGTTTAAGGCTTAGATTGAAGCAATAAATGTCATAGGTGCTTTAATTCTGTTCACAATGTGATAGAATGGTTGTCTTTTTTTTTTTTGGGGGCGTTGGGGGGGGGGGGTGGAGGTTTTTGGAACATGGAAAGAAAAGTCTTGTATTACTGTTTTTTAATCAAAGCTGTCCCTGTTTAGGCCCCGCCACATTGGTGATGCCTCCATTATTAACATTAAAGTTTGGAAGCAGAGATTAGCAGTGGTCTTTAAGTGTAAATGAGTCCGTTTTAAACAAACAGGAACTCACTTGATAAAATATGATGTTTAAGAAGCAAGTTACTGGCTTCTGACCAAGCTAAAGAAATTCCTAGTTGTCTTAGCATATATAGGGCTTTAATCTATCTCTAAACTAAGTAGTTTTCTTAACTAAAAATGAGAATTTTTCTTAGTACTTGAATATTTATGCTGGAGTGGCTCTCTGCAAATAAAGGTTTTTAGCCTTTTAGCCATCAAACCATGACAGCTGATATCAGTCATCCTCTTTCAATGGCAGCCCTGAAAAACTAAGACATTGGCAGTATGTAATCACCACTCCCCTCTGCGTTCCAATTTATTTTATTTTTTTTGTGTCTTGTGGGGTAGGCAGTTAGGCAGCACTCGGGGCTTACCTAAGTAAGTAAATGTTGTGGCAATCAGGTGGGGACAAAGGTTATAGACCGACTTTGCTGTGCTACCAGTGACTGCTGAGCTGTAGTCCTGCCCCTACTTCTGAGGGCAGGCTGATACAAACATCAGAAGCGCCATGCTGCATGGGGCACTTAGGTAAGCAGAGCTGCCATGTTGTTAGAGCCCAGCTTCAACCAGAGGGTAAGTGGGCTATACCGTCACAGCAGCACAACAGAAGTGCTTTAAAAGGCTCGCTCTCTAAATTTGTTTTTGAGTTGGAGTGTTTTGTACAAGCTATATATTGCTGCTGAATTACTAACATGGAAGAGAAAAGGTCCCATGTGATGAAGTCGGGGTAAACCCCACTTTTAAACTCTCTTGGTTTTTTGATTAGTAAGGTAGTGAGTGTATTCTCGTAGGTCAGAGTCGAGCAAGGAGAGGGAGAGAACAGGACCTTTATTGCTAATCAGCACCCATGCATTTGACACTGAAGTGTGAATTTAGTACCAGATGTGTATGTTTGCCCATAGAGTGGCAATTGAACAGCATAATATTTCTCCAGATTGCAGAAGAATGGGGTATGCAGTAAGTACCCAATGGCAAACAAGACGAACAAGAAAGTTTCAATGTACTGAACCCCCCAAACATTACAGGGTGATGCTCTGTCAATTCTATGGAACTTGGCATACGTTTCTCTTCCTTTCCCTTTTATCTTGTGTTGAGAATGACTGACTGAAAGGGAACAAGAAACAGTTGCTGCAATTCTTTCCTGTTGGCCAAGAGGGGGGCTGAGTTCCCAAAGGCGCTGCCACTCTGTCGACTGGCCTTGGAAACATAGAAAGTGACAGCAGATAAGAGCCACATGGCCCATCTAGTCTGCCCATTTGTTTATTGAAAACTATACTGACCCTAGACCCTATTTACCCTCAATTTGGTTTACAATTTAGGATTCCCTTATATTTATCCCAAGCATGTTTAAATTGTTCTACTGTATTGGCCTCAACCACAGCTCAGCACAGCTGTTAAAGCAGGGGGCTATTTATCACCCAAAGCAAGAAATATGTAATCCGATGATATGGCTGTTAAGATTGAGAGTATAAAAAAAACCAAGATTTTTCAAGTTATGTGATAAAGGGCCAGATCCAGACCTAAGTGCAGTTTAAGTACAATTTATAGCGTATTTACGCAATCGTAAGTACTATGCACTCCCTTTGGTTGCACGTAATTTACTTGATTTAAGAGTACCAAACCCTACCTTAACTTTTCCAAGCGTAAGTATGCTCGTACGTAATGGATTGTCGCACATGTAGGTCTAACCCAGCCCATACTGTACAATTTAAATGCCTCCTTCCGCCTAAAAAGCGTATTTCCGGCCGCCGTAAGGATATCCCACCACTTTGTATGTATTTACGAGGAAGGTTTGTACGATCAGAGTTACGACAACTAACATCTGCCGCGTGCATGCGCAGTACATACAAAAAGTCAAAGTTACACAAACGGCAAGTGTAAAAACACACTTGTACGTAGCTCTGGATCTGGCCCAAAGACACTGAAAGTTTTAACACCTATTAAATAATTTGAAAGAAATTTGTGTTCTGCTGTGCAGAAAAAGTGCATACACAGATTCCCACAATACTAGAATTCCTGCAAAAAGTGTTAGATAATGGCCTGACCACCAGTTCATTGAAAATTCTCGTTCCCCATTCGTGTCTCCAGCCTCTTAGTATTCTACATTCATGTGTCTCCAGCCTCTTAGTATTCTTCATTCATGTGTCTCCAGCCTCTTAGTATTCTCCATTCATGTGTCTCCAGCCCCTTCATATGCTCCATTCATGTGTCTCCAGCCTCTTAATATACTTTACTTACTTTGCTGTTTTCCTTTTGCCGTCCTCTGTGGCCCACGCTCTCTACTTCCTGTCACTGTCACTTGCTTGCAAAAACTTCTACTACTAGCTGCTGTGCAGAACACGTAACAGCTGAAGAACCATGGCCTGGTGTGACCACAAGGAAAGGCATAGTCCAAAGCATGGAGAGCCCCGACCAGAAGCAAATGCGACGAGAGATGTTGCCAGAATCAGCAGCTAGAAGAAGCACAGCTCTTAGCAACAGGAACTGGGGACGTAAGTGTTCAATTTCCTTCTTTTTCAGTATTGGATGTAACGCAGTTTTTCTTTTATTAGGAATTTGTGTGGAGGAGAGGAGAGGCACAGCCAGGTATAGAGGGCGAGGAGAAGCACGGCCAGGTGCAGAGTCGTAGAGAGGTCAATAGAAGAGCCTCCTAGCATCCAGTTTAGAAACTGGGCATGTAAGTGTTTTATTCCCTTTTCTCTTTTCTTTCAGTGTTACCCATAACATAGAATTCCTATAATTAGGATTTGTGGGGAGTCCAGCCTCTTAATATACTTTACTTACTTTGCTGGAGTGGCCCTCTGCAAATAAAGGTTTTTAGCCTTTCAGCCATCAAACCATGACAACTGATATCAGTCATCTTTCAATGGCAGCCCTGAAAAACTAAGACATTGGCAGTATGTAATCACCACTCCCCCCTGCGTTCCATATTTTTCTCCAGCCTCTTAATATACTTTACTTACTTTGCTGTTTCCTTTTTGCCTTCCTCTGTGGCCCACACTCTACTTTCACTGTCACTTGCTTGCAAGAACTTCTACTACTAGCTGCTGTGCAGAACACATAACAGCTGATAGCAAACCCCGGCAGCTGTAAGAGGGCTTGATATCAGCTTCTCTGTGTAACTGCCGTGATGGCTGATAGCAGGAACCTTCATCCAGCTGTTCGTTGCAACAAGAAGTGGGGGGATGATCGCCTCTCCAGCTAGGAGCATCCATGAGGAGAGGCATGGCCACTAGTGTCTATGAGGAGAGGTATGGCCAGGAGTGTCTATGAGGAGAGGCATAACAGGGAGTGGATGAAGGCAAAGGTATGGGCAGAAGCTGACATGACGAGAGTCACAGCCTAGAGCAGCCACCAGAAGAACCATGGCCTGGTGCGACCACAAGGAAAGGCAGTCCAAAGCATGGAGAGCCCCGACCAGAAACAAATGCGACGAGAGATGTTGCCAGAATCAGCCGCTAAAAGAACCACAGCTCTTAGCAACAGGAACTGGGGACGTAAGTTTTGAATTTCCTTCTTTTTCAGTATTGGATGTAACGCAGTTTTTCGTTTATTAGGAATTTGTGTGGAGGCGAGGAGAGGCACTGCCAGGTGCAGAGTCGTAGAAAGGTCAATAGAAGAGCCTCCTAGCATCCAGTTTAGAAACTGGGCATGTAAGTGTTTTATTCCCTTTTCTCTTTTCTTTCAGTGTTACCCATAACATAGAATTCCTATAATTAGGATTTGTGGGGAGGTGAGGTGAAGAGAGGAACAGCCAGGTGCAGGCAGTAGGCAGTATAGATGTAGTAAAATATTTAGAGCATCTGCATCTTTTACCAGGTGCTGCCACATGGAGAGGCTGCTAGGAAAGGACTGGCCAGGAGTGGCTACATAGAGAGGCATGGTTCTAAGCAGATAATTGAGAGCCTCCTAAATATAAATCAGAAACTAGGCATGTAAGTATTTTATTTCCTTCTCTTTTAGTGGGGTATGTAGCACAGAATTTCTATAGTTAGGAATTCATGCAGAGACAAGGAGAGGTAGGGCCAGTAGTGGGCGCAAGGGAGTATAACGTTAGAAAATAATAAAGGCTCTGCATCTCTTGCCAGGAGAGGAGAGGCAAGGCATGGCCTGGTGTGGAGATGAGTAAAGACACAGCCAGGAATGGCCATTGAGGAGAAGCACGGATCTCGGCAGACAGAATTTGGGTATGTAAGTATTTTATTTCTTTTCTTTCAGTATTGCATGTAACACAGAATTTCTATAATTAGGAATTTGTGTGGAGATAAGGAGAGGCACGGCCAGGAGAAGACATGAGAAGAGACATGGCCAGGAGAAGAAACGAGGAGACGCACGACCAGGAGAATACATGAGAGACACGACCAGAAGACGTGAGTAGAGTCATGGTTCTAATCGGAGAAATGATAGCCTCCTAACATCCAGATTAGAAACTAGGCATGTAAGTATTTCATTTATTTTTGTTTTACTGTTACATTTAACATGGAATTCCAATCCCAATTGAGGTCTAACTGGGCCTGGTCTTCACTAGAGCCTCTGATGGTGAGGATAGTCTGGGCTGTAGGACCCAGCAGGTAGCGGCCCCCGGTGACAGTCCCTGGAGACACTTGACAGGCTGTTAACAGAATCAGGAACCCAAGCATACACCAGATAAACCAGGAGGTCATGGACTCGAAGGAAAGTATGAGGTGGAAGTACGATAGTACTAATAGGCAGACTGATTTGGGCCTCCCGCACTCTACGCCCTGAATGTTAACAGACCATGATTTAGTACAGAGGAGGTGAATACACAAACAGGTCTGAGACAGAAGGAGTTCCAGGACTGGAAAGGAAACTCCAGAGACACTGAGTGCGTACAGGTGGTTCACAGCACACACTTCTAGCAGAAGACACTCGCACAGAATGTAGCTGGAGATACAGGGAGCCACTGGAGAAGGCTCAATACACCGCACACTCACTCTGACAGATGGTGAACTCAGAATGGAGCAGGAGATGCACAGCACACACACTCTGAAAAGGGGCTCAGAATGGGTCTAGAGATACAGGGAGCTGCTGGAGAAGGCTCAACACACACACAACACACACTCTGAAAGGTGGTAAACTCAGAATGGGGCTGGAGTCAGATGGACGTGACTGACACACAAGAGGGGAGAAAGGCTGGCGGTTCCCACCAGAGTGAGACACCGCCAGCGCTCGCGCACACACAGACCGAACAGGACACAACAAGGAAGGAAGGAAAGTAGGACAGAGGAAAACAACAAAGACCGAGGGTCACAAACGCCAATAGAAGCACGAGGCACGCGATCAAACAGTAGGCTAGACACAGGAGACCAGCCGCTATCACCAGCGGTCAGGAACACACAGAAGAGGCTTTTTAAAGTTCCTGCCGCCAATCAGAACCTACAAGGAGACACACTCACAACTGATGGTGATACCAGATCCGCCAGGTCCTAAAGACCACAGGATAAACAAACACTCAAATGCTGCCAGAGTTAGCCTGACAGCATGTAACACCAATTTGGAATTTGTAAGGGGGAAAGGAGAGGTATGGCCAGGAGTGGACACGAGAGGGTATAACCACAGTAAAATAATGAAATGTCTGCATCTCATTCCAGGAGCAGACAGGAGCACAGGCATGACCAGGTGCGGAGGTGAGGAGAGGCACAACCAGAAGCAGCCTCTAGGAGAGGCACTGATCTCAGCAGAGAATTGAGAGCCTCCTAACATCGATAGATCAGAAACTGGGCATGTAAGTATTCTATTTCCCTCTCTTAGTGTTACATGAAACTTAGAATTGTAGAAAATCAGGAATTAATGTGAAGGTGAGGAGAGGCACGACCAGCAGCAGACACATGAGAGTTTATTGCCAGGAAGGAATGCAAGGAGAGGCATGGACGTTAGCAAAGATGAGGAGAGGCACAGCCAGGAGCATCTGCGAGGATAGGCATAGCCAGGAGTGTCTGAGAGGAGAAGCATGGCCAGCAGCAGCCACAAGGAGATGCACGGCCAGGAGTACCCGCCAAGAAAGGCACAGGTAGAAGCTGCTGATATTTGGGGTTTCCTGTGATATGAATATATTGGGAATAATTAAAGCTCTCTCCATCTCTTTCCTTGTCTTCCTCACTCCTATTTTTTCTTCCTGTCCTATCTTCTTAATGCTGGGCATGACACCACTACGCTCAGCGTGCCATTGCCGAGGAACCAGAGTGCTGTTTAAAGCTCACAGTGCCCTGGTTCTGTAGTGAGGCCATGGACCAGGTGGGGACTTAAGGCCCCATTCTGGTCAGCCGGCCATGGGCTGCAGAGAGTGGCCCTAAAACAGCTGATGGCGGCGCTGCTGGGGGGGGCACATGGCACCCTAAGAAGTGAGTTGAGGAATTTGGTAAGCTTGCCTGAAAAGGAGAGTTACAAAGGAAAGTTTGGAGAGTAGAGGATAGTCTTATTGGTTGAGGAAGGTTATTCCAGAGCAGGGCCATAACTAGGGGTGTGCAATGGGGGGGGGTTGTCCAGAGAACCAAGTCAAAGGGGGCGTCATTAAGTTAATTATAAAGATTAAACTGGTTATTAATACAAGGTAGGGGGGCACCATTTTTCCTTTTTGCCCCTGGCTCTAAAATTTCTAGTTTCATCTCTGTTCCAGAGAGTAGCAGCCCGAGAGAAGTCCTGTAACCGGGAATCAGAGCATTTGTTTAGCGTAGAGGAGAACTGTATGTCCTGTGAAGATCTGAGAGAGGGAGCTGGGATACATATTATGTATGCAGGCACAGTCTTATTGATGGCTTTGTAGGTTAGCAATAGGATTTTGTACTGATTTCTGTGCAATACAGGCTACCAGTGTAGAGACTGAAAGAGTGGACCTGCTGTAGAAGAGTGTTTTGCAAGGTATATCCATCTAGCTGCTACAGTATAGACTGTATGTGGGTAATTATTGTGGGAGTCCAATTAGGAGAGCATTGTAATAACCAATGTGGGAGATGAATAATGCGAGAATAAGAGTTTTGGCAGGGTCCTGTGTGAGATTTTTGCGTATTCTGTAAATTTTTTTTTGATGTATGTAGCAAGATTTAAAAATAGATTGTATGTGAGAAACAAAAGACAGTTCATGGTCAATAGTAACACATAAGACATTTCTGTCTCAATAGAAATGGAGAGATCAGGTGGGTAACTTTTATTGGCAGGTGGAAATATTAGTTCTGTTTATTGATGGATGTCCTGCCACCATCTGAAACTGAATCTAAGATGAAGTGGCAGAGACACATTCAGTTACAGGGGGTAATACAGATGGTGAGAGATCCAAGAAGATGTTATAATTTCAGGAATTTATCAGAAGTCCATATCTGAGATACCAATGTGATTGTATAAGTAATCCGATTGAAGAACACATACCAAATGTGCAAACCTACATGTTGTCATATAAGATATAATATTAGTGAATGTTAGCATGTAAGCAAAAAAATTTAATTATCTTTACAGATATCTACATTATTGATCATTGCACATTATAGACAGAAGCTGTACTGTATAACAAAGCCAGAAAAAGGGGATGCAGTCAGTCTGAGCGACTGTATTTTGAACATGACACAGTCGCCAGCTGTATTGTTAGAGCAATCCTGAAAATAGAACATTACTATTGTGAATGGAAACCTATTGTCCCATTCCCAATAGTGAGAGGCTGCAGTGGAAGGTTAGAGTTAGGCTGCGGAAGGTTAGGGTTAGAGCTTGGGCTTAAGGTGTAAATTTGGGTTAGGCTGCGGGTCATGGAGGCTTAAGGTTAGGTTACGGGTCATGGAAAGTTAAGGTTAGGGCTAAAGAACAGGACGGTTGGGGTTAGACTGCGGGAAAACAAAGGGTTGGGGTTTGAAAGGGATTAAGGGTAGGTTGAGCAGAATTACTTACCTTTCTGCAGATGACTCTTCGTGACTTCAATTAAGACTAGCAAACCACATTCCAGAAAAAGTATTCGCACCCTTGGCGTTCTCATTTTATTTACAACATTCTGCAATCAGACTGTATTTATTCTGGAATACTTTTCACAGAACACACAGGTAAATAAGTCTAGTCAGCCATCTTTAGAGGTCTATGTTGAATCCGTGTACCCCCAAAAGTACCATGTGCGTCAGTACGCAATAGTTACCCAAAATCACCATAGAGCCGAAGATGCGGTCTAACCCACAAAAGAGTGTTTTACTCGGCAGGGAACAGGTTAACGGCAAGGTAAAGCTTCAAACGATACAACAGCAGCGCAACTAGCAGGTCTTCCATTGTCCTTCTCCCGGAGGGTCATCAGCATATCATACATTCATACACGTTTGTTACTCTAACCTAGCAATGCGCATAATCTACTGCCGCAACATGCGGTCTCATAGCAAATAAGCTAACAATATGGGTTATGATTTTATCTACCCTGAGACTATAAACATGATATAAATATTGCATATATTTGCGTTCGTCCGCGTTCACATTTTTCTGCTCTTTTGCGGTTCTTTGTTCACTAGCTATGCAGAGATTGTTTATTATATTTCTTTTTAGTAATAATGGGGTAGATCCAGAACTACGTTTGCCGTACGTTTATTCGCGTAGCGTATTTTCGCGTGCATCTATACACTCCCCTAGTAACACCCATTGAACGTACGTATTTTGTCAAAATACGCTTTCCAAACCCTACCTTAACTTTTGTCAACGTAACCGCAGTGATACGCACTTGCACGTATGGGCAACACGAATTTACGCAGCTAAGCACGCCCATACTGTACACTTTAAACACAAACCCCCGCCTACTTAACGTATTTCAGACGTATTTTGGACGCACGTAACATTGGCACGCCCACACGTAAGTATTTACGTGACAAATACGTGAATGGACCATACATTCACAATTACGCTACGCTATTGAGCGTATTTTCTATGGTGCGCATACGCAGTACTTACAAAAAGGCGATTTGATGTCTCCGCCACGCGTAAATTCGCTCCGAAGCGTTGTTCTGGATCAGGCCCAATGTTTTAAATCTGTTTCGACATCTCCTTAGAGGCAGAAATCATGGAAGCGTGTGTATTAACCCCTTCTACTCCAAAAGATACGATTTATATACACTGAGGAAGTAAAAGCTGGTATTGAAATTCATTCAGAACGGCACATATTCATTTAAAAATAACGAACACTTTCAATATCAACTCTGAGGTATCAGGTTTTTTTTTTTTTTTTTTTATTTTTTTTTTTGTTTTTAAATTTTCTTGGGGGGCGGGCTTTTATATACAGAAGTAAAAGCTGGTATTGAAATTCATTCAGAACGGCACATATTCATTTAAAAATAACGAACACTTTCAATATCAACTCTACTCTGTCAGGTTTTTTTTTTTTTTTTTTTATTTTTTTTTTTGTTTTTAAATTTTCTTGGGGGGCGGGCACTTGCCAGGAATTTCTGAATTCGGGACAATAGAACATTTGTGCTCTGCAAATTTATCACAAACTGAAAAAATACACTTTGTAATCACAAAGAGACTTAAACTTGAGATATTTATGAGAAACAAGCTATGCAACAAGTGGTCAGTCAGCACTGATTTCTGGTGGTATAGAACTAAGAGCTGTTGCAAATTTCCCTCGGTTTGTAAAATTTCATGAATAATTCATCACTACACAAAGGGTAGGGCCAGTGGCGCAATGGACAACGCGTCTGACTACGAATCAGAAGATTGTAGGTTCGACTCCTACCTGGCTCGTGCATCATGCCGTGATCGTATAGTGGTTAGTACTCTGCGTTGTGGCCGCAGCAACCCCGGTTCGAATCCGGGTCACGGCACTGAACTTTTGTTTCTTGCTGATTTTCAATGTTGCCAATATTTCAGTAAGAAGAATCTGTAAAGTTGCTTAAATTTGTAGATTTCACTCAAGATGCCACGATCGTATAGCTAAAATCTGGGTCACAGTATCCACCTTTTGTTTCGCCCATTTTCTTCCTGCTTTCCAATGTTGCCTGTATTTCAAAGTAAGAGGATTCTTTAAAGTTTCTTTTTTTTAAAAGGAGAAACAGTGGTTTTAATGTTTCTTCTTATATTGGCTTTTGGAGCTTTGAAACTTTTGTGGTGGGAAAATCTCTAGAGAGGCTGAGAACTTGTCAGGAATTTCTGAATTCAAGATAATAGAACATTTGGGTTCTGACTTTGCAAAGGAATCACAAGCTAAAAAGAAACACCTGGCCAATATTTCAGAGTAAGAGGATTCCTTAAAGTTGCATGTTTGATTGTACCCTTGCTTCTTAAAGTGGCTTTATGAGCTTTAAAAGTTTTGTTGTGAGAAGATCTCTTGCAAGGCTGAGAACTTGCCAGGAATTTCTGAATTCGGGACAATAGAACAGTGCTCTGCAAATTTATCACAAACTGAAAAAATACACTTTGTAATCACAAAGAGACTTAAACTTGAGATATTTATGAGAAACGAGCCATGCAACAAGTGGTCAGTCAGCACTGATTTCTGGTGGTATAGAACTAAGAGCTGTTGCAAATTTCCCTCGGTTTGTAAAATTTCATGAATAATTCATCACTACACAAAGGGTAGGGCCAGTGGCGCAATGGACAA
>WWET01005106.1:38988-58784 GCA_011038615.1 Limnodynastes dumerilii
AGTCCAGTGAGGATGCTGGGCAGCTCCCAGAAACATTAAGTTAAGAGTTAAATTGTGAACTTATCTAAATATACACACAAAAAATCTGCAATAACGAATCAGAGAAGAGAATGAACCCAGTTAACCACCCCCCCTGTGTAGGGAGTGCTGCGTAAGGACATAAGTCTCTCCAGCGTATAATTAAGCACGTGCAGACTTTATTAGCTGTGAATCAGTCATGCGTTTAGGTGCATAAAATTGGTTATGATTCAAAGAGCCGTAACTAAGCGCACTGATTAGGATTTGGAAAAGTAAATAAAATTTTTATTCTAAAAACAGCATGTACTCTCATTAACATATGTAACCAAAAGTAACTATCAAAAATACAACTTGATATAAGAATAATCATGACACCGTTAACAATACACATAAATGCATAATGCACAAAGTTAGAAATACAGTGATCTACTTCATATAGATACTTTCAGAAAACATTTATCAAATAAACATTCCAAAAATTAAACAACACAATCGATCAATACAGTTAATTTAAAGTAAATGTAATGGTGTTTGTTCACAAAAGTTTAAGTAAATAGAATAAAACAAAAACCTTCACAAACCATAACCAAGTAATGGCACCTTTACAAGGTTAAAGTCCTGCACAAAATGTAAAATCAGCATAGAATTAAATAAATAAGCCATAAACTTATATCCATTGATTAAAAACACACAGCAGGTGTGCCTTGAACTAAGTAAGAAGACGCATGGCCTCACAGCAAACAATATGGTTCATCAACTTAGGAGTGGTCGAGGGCTACCTTAAGTTTTCTTGTGCATATGTTAGTTTACGCAAGGCACTCGTATCTTGTGAATCAGACCTAACTCTGTTGGAACGCCCATAATGTACATTAGTAGCCCGTGTGCAGCTCAATTGCATTAAGAGTCTTGCCCCTCTAGCCACGCATGCGGGACTCATTCCATACCGATACATGCATCAGTCCTAAGTCTGACGTTTATATGTGAATCAGTCGGCCATGGTTTCCTTGCGTATGTTTGGGTTCTGGGCATACGCAATATTACTGATCATAGAAGTACGCACGGAAATTAAGCACTTACTCAGCTGTGAATTAGGGCCATTGGGGTAGATCCAGAACTACGTTTTCTGTACGTTTATTCGCGTTGCGTATTTTCGTGCGCGGAAATTCATTACACTCCCCTCGGCACACCCCTTGAACGTACGTATTTTGTCAAGATACGCTTTCCAAACCCTACCTTAACTTTTTCCAACATAACCGCATTCATACGCACACATACGTATGGGCTAGACGAATTTACACAGCTAAGCACGCCCATACTGTACACTTTAAATACAACCCCCCGCCTACTTCACGTATTTCAGACGTATTTTGGAGTAACGTAAAATTGGCACGCCCACACGTAAGTATTTACGTGACACATACGTGAATGGCCCATACGTTCACAATTATGCTACGTTAATCTGCGTATTTTCTATGGTGCGCATGCACAGTACGTACAAAACCGCGATTTTACATCTCTGCCACGTGTAAATTCGCTCCGAAGCGTTGTTCTGGATCAGGCCCATTGTCTGCAAATATTTACCGGGACAATGTGGATCAAGTCCATCTGAACACAGCTGAAGTGAGTACCCTTGAAACAGAGCAAATTAATCAGGGTCTAAATACCAAGTACACAAGCCCTATTTTTCTGACTTTTCCATCACTCACTAGCAACACCTTATTAGCTATTAAACACAACAGCAACTCCGGTTAAGAACCCAACCAAGGTATACACCCCAAGAACTGGGTTCTATTCTATAAAAAAAAAAATCAGGACTTAGAGGCTGGAGATCCTACAATTGTCACTGAGTGACTTTTCATAGCTCATGACCCCCTCCCCACAAGACTAGAATTCAATTTACCTCAATAGGACTCTGATTTCTCTTAAATGTTGGATATGGATCTTTTATAAAATGCCCCCCAGAGATGCTGAATACTTGCTGTGATACCAGGCTCTCAACATCATAGCCCAAGTATCTGCTTTTGAGATCAGGGATAAAATGGGGAGCATTCCTGGATACCCATTGCACTACAAGTGAGACTCATTTGCTTTTCTCTGAATTACATCATACTCTCGACTCTGGAGACTATTTGTCATGGACTCTGGGGGTTTTAGATCTGGCTCAGGGTCCCCTGGGTTAGGGCTGAATACAGGAAGCAAGGGTTTCTGATGTACAGTAGGCCTAGCTCACTGGTTGGAGCTTTGAGTGGAACACTTGGGAGGCATGGTGGAGTGGTTTGAAGGTCTAAAGGGTAAGTACACAGAGAAGGATACTGAGGACAGTTACAGTAAAGACTGCATGCAGAAGATCAGGAGCAGTTGGGACTGCAGGAGGTCCTTGGTGCTGCTATATAGAGGCAGTGGCGTATCTACCGTGAGTGCAGAGTGTGCAGTGCACACGGACCGCCGCAGACAAGGGGGCCGCCCGTGGCACTCACCCTGCACCCAATGGAGGATCCCAGTACCACCTATATCTGTACACACAGTGATGGTCCCCACCAGCCTACCATTCCCAACAGTGCACTGCGCGCAGGCGTCACGTTGGGATGTCAGGCGTGTGTGCACTGTGCAGCCTCACGCTCCTCTTCTGTTTGCAGAGCGTGAGGCTGCCCAGTGCACGCAAGCCTGACATCCCCGCGTGATGCCCGCGCACTGTTGGGAACGGTAGGCTGGTGGAGACCGTCACAGTTTGTATAGATATAGATGGGGTTGGGAAGAAGAAGGGGGGGCCGTCTGGGGAGGGGGGTCTGCACACGGGCCCCTTCATTTCTAAAAACGCCCCTTGTGGCACAGTATGTGATGAAGGGGAAGTGAGGGATAAAGGTGGCACAGTATGTGATGAAGGGGTAGCAGGGGATAAAGGTGGCACAGTATATGATGAAGGGGCACAGTGTATAATGAAGTGGCAGTGTATGGTAAAGGTGGCACAGTGTGTGATGAAGGGACACAGTGTATGATGATGCTCTCGTATAAAAAATGAAGCAACATCATTTCTCCAAAACCTGAAGTTTTGAAGTTGAATCTTTAAAGAAATTTTGAATAAATTCAATAAAATTTTGAATTCAAATAATTAATCATATACGATTTCCTTCCTTTCAAATCAAGGGGTTAACATTGGCGTATCTAAATATATTTTTGGGTAAAAGGTAAATAAGTTCCCTGACCCCTGTACTACACCATGGAGCGCACCCTGTTTTTTATTTGTAAAATAAACTCCATCCACAACTGGCCTAATTTGTTTAAACCCCACCCTCTTTTCCATAGGGACCGCCCCTGTTGTGGTCTGAGAGTCGGCATCCAAATCCACCCAGGGGAAGACCCAGAACAGGCTCTCTCCTCCCTCCTCAATTTTCTGCCCAGCATACACCAACGGGAAGTAAAACTGGGACCCCAATGTATATGTATATGGGGTGCACTGTGTGTGTGTATATGTATATGGAGTGCACTGTGTGTGTTTATATGTATATGGAGTGCACTGTGAGTGTATATATGTATATGAGGTGCACTGTGTGTGTTCATGTATGTGGGGTGCACTGTGTGTGTGTGTGTGTGAGAGAGAGATATAGTATAGAAAAAAATATTGAGCGCTATATTAGACACCAAATATAAAATGCACAAATGAAATAATCAAAGTTGTCCCAGTTATTACAATATGATAATATATCTTTATTAAATTAAATCATAATACCATAAAACATATACACTCATAAAACATTGACAGTCCTATACTATATAGAAACACTCAATTTGAAGATGAAAAGACAAACAGTAGAAGGATAAGTTCACACAATGCTCCAGTAAAGGTGGTCTCACATATATGGTATGCACTCACTGGTATCCCACACTCTCGCTACCTCCAATAAAGGACCTAGTTAACAGTTTACCTACAAATACGCGGGGTGCTGCCTGTTGGATGTTTAACAATTTATAAGTTAGGGAAGGGACTAAAGGCCTGATCCAGACCTACGCTGTTGTGCGTTTTTACGCTGGTCGTAAGCGTAAAAACTGCCTTTTTTAATTACTGCGCATGCGCGTGCCAGATATTACGCTCATGTTACGTTGTGAGAATCTGAGCGTATGGGCCTTCAGCGTAACACCTTCGTTAATACGTTGGAGGGGGCGTTTCTGCCATACAAAATCCATAATTACACTCCAAGGGCGGGGTGAGGCATTTAAATCGTACAGTAAGGGCGCGCTAAGCGTCGTAACTACGCAATAAGCATACGGATGCCCGCGTTTACGATAAAAAAAATTAGGGTGAGGGACTTCCGGTGGGCGGCGCACCATGGTGGCCGCGTTTTAACTGTGCTCCCGCGGTCGGCTCCATTATCCAGCGGCATCGTGGACATCCAGCCTGCCCCAAGACTGCCAGTTCTGTTGGGCATCGGGGTAGTTCATCCTGTTAGCGTGGGGTGGATTTTGCCGTTGGGAGCCATCCTTGAGCCCCGAAGTCTGCCTCCTGTGTCTGAAGCAATTGCGGCCTGGTTCGGAGGTCGCACCGGAAGCCTCCTTTACTCGTGGCCCACATCCCAGAAAGTCTGCGACAGGAGGTGAGCGGGCGAGCTGTACTTGCTGCGGGACGTGGTCCGCTGATGTAGCTGGCCCCCCGAGCGATTGGAGTTAGAGCAGAGGGCTGAAACGGAGGCCCCACCGCCACATGAACCGTAACGGGAGAGCAGAGGTGGACAGAGAGGGCCGAGGCTGCGGAGGCGACAAGATCGGAGGTTTCCCCTGTGAGTGGTCCCCAGCGAGGAGCCTGCGGCGGCGGTGAGTGGCGGGCCGTAGCTTGCGGCCGAGACACAGCATTCCGGAGAGGTGCGGTGACGGCCATCCAGGGAGTAAGCGGCGGCGGTGAGGAGGCCTTGCAATCACGTGATCCCAGCCGGGGATGCGGATGCGGTACCAAAGACTGTGAGTGGGGATGCTGGGGACTACTGCTGAGGGAGCCCTCTTCATTTCACCGGCTACCTGGGAATAACGCTGACTCGCTGTGGGTGACGGGGGCTGAGGAGAACCTGCCCTGAGGTGCCCCCCCCCCCCACCCGCGCGGCGGGAGGCCCCCCCACGCTGCAGGCGGGAGCGCTGAGCCTGCAGAGTCTGCGGAGCACCCGGTTTCCCCACAAGATTTGCTAAACGTCATTGCTGGGGTGGCTGGTTGTGGCCTTGGGGCTCCACTCTACTCCCCCTTGTGACCCTGCCTGGTCTAGATAGGGGATAGGGACATCTTAGACGACCTTTAGTGGACCTCATTTTCATCCCATACATTTCACCTTCAATTAAAGCCTACTCTGCATGGTATTGCTGTAGCCTCTGAGTCCACAGTGTCGGAGGCCTGGGCCCAGCGTTCCCTGGACCTCCCATCGGAACCCTCCTGCCCAAGCCCATCTGAGAGGCCCTGTTTACCCCTGCCCATATTGTGCCTGTTGGATACTAGAGGCTAGTGTGTGCCAATTGACAACTCTACCAGAAGAGTATTAAGTGGTGACTATCAGTGTATGCCTGCTGTTCTAATACACCTGCTGTGTTTAACCTGTGCAAGTACTGCTCTGCTGGCTCACGTTTTGGATTTCCTGGTTGGGACCCTCTGTGCTGGTCCCACAACTACTGTGCATAAGGGGAGCACAGCATCATTTCCACAGGGAGTTGTGGCAACAGGACTCTGCAAGGTTTACTGGGGTCAATGCTGCTCCTTCGTTTACCCTTGAACTCTCTTTTGTCTGACTGGGCTGTGGTTGGGGTGGTGGGTGGGGAGGGGGTCTTGGTTTCCTCAGTGTCTACTGGTGTTAAGACAAACTTGGGGTGCTAAGTTAGTTATCCCCTGAGTGTCCTACGCTTTATTGATATCTCACTTTTTACCTTAGTGATAATGTAAATGGTATCATAGGTGTGCTTGCTGGGCTGGGGCCATCTGCTATACTTCAGGGTGTAGTGTCAAAGCTACCCATGATCGTTTTACCGTAAGCTCATACACAACCTTATTTCCACGACTCAACTGGGAGGGTAGTAGGTGGGAAAGTAAAGGGCGGGAAAGGAAAATAAGGGGGAGGAAATCAAAAACAAACAAACAAAAAAAAACAACAAAAAAAAACATATATATCTATACACATATATATTAATAATATTCTTGCTGGTTAACAAAACCTTCACTCCGTCTGCGTGCCTTGGGGGTATGGACAGATTTCTGGAGGCCATGCCACCTAAGGTTGCGCAAACCCCATCCTCCTCCAGGTCCAGAACAAAGCAGGGGACTGGTAAACAGGCTCCTCCCTCCCCCACTAGATCGGATGATGGGGATGCCTCGCCTAGTATACCGCAGGCTGCAAGCGCTCTTTCATTTTCTCCTGAAACTCTCTCCACCCTAGCTCAGGAATTGTCTAAGTGTTTGTTACCTACCATTGACCAGAAGCTTGAGCGTATTCAGACTCTTTTTGATGCCTCTATGGCAAAGATTGAGTCCAATACGTCTAGAATTGGTTTGGCTGAACAGCGTATAAGCGACTCGGAAGACCAAATCAATTCTCTACAAGCCACAGTAACTTCACAAGTGGCCACTATCCAATCTCTGAGTGAAAAGGTAGACGACTTAGAAAACAGGCATCGCAGGAACAATCTGCGCTTTGTGGGCCTGGCCGAGTCTATTACAGGGGAGAAGTTAATAGAATTCCTTGCAGTCACCATTCCCACTGCCCTAGGAGTCCCCCTGCGTGCACACAGAATTGGGCCAAACAGACCGGGCCTGGATACTAGGCCCCGCCCCGTGATAGCCAAGTTTTTGGATTATCGGGCAAAGGAGAGTCTCTTGATGGCTTATCGTAGAATTCCCCAATTGCTGATAGGAGACACCAAAACTTTATTATTTCAAGATTTCTCCATTCAGGTGTCTAACAAAAGGAAAGAGTTTGCGGACGTTTGCCGTATATTACACAGTCAAAACCGTAAATTCGCCCTTTTATACCCGGCAAAACTCAGGATATTGGATAATGGGCAACCCCATTTCTTCCTGAACCCAAATGAGGCCAAAGAGTTCATACGCACCCATCCCCCTCCCACTGACTGATTATAAAGTGGTAGAGTTGTATTTGAAAGCAACGGAACGTGGAAAGTTAGTAACATACGGTTAATAAGTATCTTCAAGGTACTCCCCTATTTGCTAGGTTAGGTACTGCCTGCCCAGCCCAGGTATCCCTCCTTTTGTTTAAAATTAGTTGATAATCTCACTAGTTGAGGACGCACAACTAGTGTAGTTTAGAAGAGTTGTTTGTTATTGATGCTATTACTTAATTTAGATGTTAATATACGAGGTCAAATATACTGCTGGTCACTAACTTATTTGTTGGTGTCCAGTATAGAAATTTTGGTGACGAAAATTGTGGTTCGATAAAGCAATGTTTATTGTTATATGTGTATGCAATGTATCTTATTGTCCTTTCTTATGCTCTCAGTGTCTGGATTCACCCCCGCTGCTGCCAGAAGTGAGTTTCTTGCGGGTACATCTCTCCTTGGACCGGGGTGGAGGGATTCCCATCCATGCGGTAACCTGCACTATCGTTTGGCCATCTGAAGGGGTAGGATGAGTTTTGCCACAACATCCCAACCTATACACTTAGCACCCACTGCAGCCGCTCTTAACCCTACACAAGATAGGCACATAACCAACTTTAAAATTCTGTCTTGGAATGTTGGGGGTCTCAACACCCCTGTTAAGCGTAGGAAGGTTACCTCCTTCTTAAAGAAATCCGGGGCGGATGTCATCTTCTTGCAGGAGACCCACTGGAGGGCGGGGGATAGTTGCACTCTAAGGGATTCTTGGATTGGTGATTGCATTTCTTGCTGCTACAGATCGAAGGCCAGAGGCGTGGCGGTTATTCTTCGCCGCACTCTAAACTACTCCATTAGGGAGCAGTATTTGGATCAGGAGGGGAGATTTCTCTATTTAGATATCTGTATCAATAGCCACAGATACGCCTTCCTTAATATATATGCTCCGAATGGTAATGCTCTGTCCTTCTTGGAATCCATAACTAATTTTTTGGCTCAGAAAGACGTACCTAACCTTATCATTGGCGGCGACTTTAACATGGTGGCGGACCCGGGGTTGGATAAATCGCCGCCGGGTAATGCTCACTGGTCAGCGCAATGGCAGTCCCTCCAACACCTTCTTAACTTACAGTCCCTGGTGGACCCTTGGCGTCTCCTCCACCCGGGGGACCGCTCTTTTACCCACCTGTCCGCAGCGCATGGTACGTTATCCCGCATAGATTACTTTTTGATTAGAGATGATCTAATAACTCATGTTGGGAAGGCCGATATTGGTGATATAGTCATATCGGACCATGCCCCGGTATATGTTACCATTAACTACCCTGTGCTCATTGCCTCTGCCCGCCTTTGGCGCTTTCCGAACTATCTATCCCACTCGACTGAATTCCGCCAGTATCTGGAGGGGAAATGGGGCGAGTTTCTTGATGATAATTGTGAACACTGGGATAACCCGGTGTTGTTTTGGGGGGCGTCGAAGGCGGTCATGAGAGGGCATATCATTGCCTACTTGGCACGTAAGAGGCGCGAAACAAGGGCCAAAACAGCTGAGCTCCAGCTCCTAGTCACATCCTCTTTTCATTCCTATATTAATGACCCCTCGGAGGCTAACATGACAACCTATAAGCAGGCCAAACACTCCCTTGAGACCTTTTTGACGGTACAGGCCCAGCAGAAGCTGGACTATACCAAACAGCGTTACTACCGATGGGGCAACAAGCCGGGCCGTCTACTGGCCAATATGGCAAAATGTTGGAACAAGAGGAGTTCCATTACTGCCCTTCGGGACACTGAAACGGGAGATTTGGTTACTGACTCAAAGAATATTACGAATAGGCTTTATCAATATTATAAGTCATTGTATGGCCCTATCCCGCAACACCCGGGGATACAGGATGATCTGTTAACATCAGCGGGTCTACCACGCCTCACTCCGGACCAAAAAGACATACTGGTTAACGAAATAATGGAGGGGGAAATTCTGAGGGTTATTAAGCAATTAAAGTCCCATAAAGCGCCAGGCCCGGATGGCTACTCTAATGAATACTTTAAGCTATTGCAACCCCAATTGGTCCCTGCCCTACTTGAGCTATACAAAACTATTCATAGCCAGGCCCCTGATTATCCAGATTTTAATGAGGCGCACACTATTTTCCTCCTTAAACCTCAGATAGACCCCCAATTAGAATCATCTTATAGGCCAATAATGCTTCTAAACACTGACTGCAAAATTTTAGCGAAAATAATGGCTACAAGACTGCAATCTTTGTTACCATCCCTTTTGACCGAGCATCAGCTAGGTTTTGTGGCGGGGAGACACTCCGTGCTTTTGTTGGGTTAATCCGTTACCTGTACACATCCCCCGCTACTCGCCTTCTGGTGAATGGTCTGCGGAGCGAAGGTCTGCAAATGGAGAGAGGCACTAGACAGGGTTGCCCCCTGTCACCGCTCCTATTTAATCTATCCCTAGACCCCCTACTGCGCATTCTACAACAATGGCAGGATTTCAGGGGGATAGCAGTGGGAGCGAGGGCGGTGAAGATGACTGCTTTTGCCGATGACCTTCTTCTGTATATTGCCAATCCATCAGAATTCATCCCTCTCCTCCTGGCCAAATTGGATGACTATGGCAAGGTCTCTGGATTGACGATCAATCTAGATAAATCGGTAGCTTTATATTTAAATCCCGGTCAGCACAAACCAAATTGGAGCCACACCACCCCCTTCCAGTGGGCAAAAACCCAAATCACTTACTTGGGCGTGCAAGTCACTAAAAATCCTGCTGCCTTATATGGTGCCAATATCTCCAGATTAGTGACAGATTTGGAGAGACAACTTGAGGGTTGGGGGGGCCTTCAGCTATCATACCTGGGTCGGGCGAATCTGCTCAAGATGATGGCATTCCCTCGGATACTATATTCTTTACAATCCCTGCCCATCCTCCTTACACACTCGGACCTGAAGAGATTGAATGGTCTCTTCCGTAAATTTATATGGAGGGGTGGGAGACCCCGGATAAGTCTCCTAAAACTACAGCAGACAAGGGCAAACGGTGGTATTAATTTCCCCGACCTCAAACGCTACAATCACGCAGCAATCCTCAGGCATATGCGGGACTGGCTGTCTAACACATCTATTTACACAAACACTGCTCTAGAAGGAAGTTTTCTCAAGAATCTAGATTTGGTTTCATTTCTGCACTTGCATGATCAGGAGGTAGATCTCACACTGAGGGAGAATCCTCTCCTATGGTCGACAAGGAGACTCTGGCACTTCGTTCGACACAGCTTAAATCTGAATTCCCATTCGTCCCTGCATGTGCGTTTACTGCATAATTCAGCTTTCCAACGGGGTAATGCAGGTTTTCCCTTTAACATTTGGTGGGAGCGGGGTATCACATCCATATCGGCACTAATTGACAAAAACTCCAAACGTTCATTAACTTTCTCGCAGGCAGTGGATCGTTTTAATTTTCTACAAATGTACCCTTTTGCATATTATCAGGCCCAGCATTTTATTACCTCTAGAATTCGTAAATTCTCTGACAATGATTGGGGCAATAACCTTGACACTATACTTTTTCAAAGCCAGCCAACAAGTAAGGTAATCTCCATCAACTACAGGAATTTAAATGTCCCTCTCAATTATGACACTCTCACCACAGGTTTGCCCACATGGCTCGCTCATTTTCCTCACCTTAGTACAGATGCACTCCTGAGCACCTTGGCACACTCATGTAAAATGCTCCCGGCTAGTCACTATGGGGAGCTCTTTCTGAATATTTTCCATAAAACTTACCTTACACCGCGAAGGAGCTATGTTTTGGGTATTACTGCTTCTTCGGCCTGCTACAAGTGCCGAGGTAGTGACGCGGGAATGTACCACTGCCTATGGGACTGCCCCTTTGTACGCCATTTCTGGCTACAGGTACGCAAATATGTAGTGGACTTTATCAGTTTTCCACTGACAGCCTGTGTCAGTGGAGAACAGCTTTACCTATGAGTCATCGGGCAGCCAGGATGACTCATGCAGACACCACTAGAGGAACTTCCTCTCCTCACAGTGTGTTGTGACATCTTTCTGCATCGCTGGACTGAAGAAGACTGGACTCTAAGGTAAGGGGGGGTCTAGAATCCCGCTGTGCGTCATCATGGCGTTATGTTCTCCACCTCCGAGTATGATTCTGATTAGAAGTCCCTGCATCATCTGGAGAATTAAGGTAAGTGAAAAGAGAGGATGTAAAAAAGAGATAGGGGAGACATAGACAGAGGGGAATGAGTTATAAACAGTCAGAAGCAGGAGGTGTGAAAGAAATGAACAGGTGTGAAAGAGAGGTGTGAAGAGGAGATTCCTCATGAGAGGTGTAAAGAGGTAAAAAGATATGTGGCAAAAAGCAGATTAAGGGGTGAATACAGGTAGAGGTTGTCTTTTTTAAAGGCATAGATGGCAAGATTCTACTTAGGAGGAAATGGAAGGAACATGGTGTAAATAAAAGAACTGGGTAGAAATTAACTAAAGATGGGGAGCTGGAGACAACAATTGGTGATAAGAACATGGGGACATGACAGAACAGCTGAGGGGACTGGAAAGAAGAATGTTTGGAGGGGGCTGGGGAGAAGGAGGTATGTGGGGGAGCTAGAGATAGGAAAATGTGGTTGGGGATTTCTGAGAAATAAAATGGGTGCTTATTATTTCATACAAACTTGTATTTTTTGTTATATTTTAATTTTGATCTGAGTTTGGGGATAAATTCAATCTTTGGGCCTATTTAGAGATTGTTTAATACTGGTTATTAAGTGTAGATGATATTTTAGGGAAATCTATAAATAGATTTAGTATTTAGTTTTATTTTTGTAAATATGGTTCATTTAATTTAAGGCCAGTTGGCTGAAATAGATGTATACAAATGTAATATAATTTGTTTAATTTTGTGGCAGATTGAGAAAATAACTTTAGGTACATGATTACTTTTATGTCTGTACTAGTTTGAGAATTATAGCTTTGTTTATTAAAAAATATAATTACTGTAAGGGCAGGTGAACAAGAAATATGTGTGTCAATAAATGTAAATATGATTCATTTAATAGGACTGTTTTAGGGCCTATATGTGCGTATATTGAACTAATATTGGGGTTAGTTTCAGGTATGGTGAGTGTTCACTATTGTTAGGCATTCCATATTACATGAGCTGGTCTCTAAAATGATCAGATCTAGTGTAGCCACTAAAGACACCAGCAGCCACAGGTAGTTGAAAGAGGCAAAAACAGGTAGGAGAAAGCAGGATAGCCTGCTAACCATCCTGATTATGGGTTTCTTTTCTATTGACAGAACTATCTAACCAATTTCCTATACCCTCTGTTCTATTCACACTTCTGTTCTGTCAAAGCAAATCTTCTCTAGTGGGCCCATACCATTGCATTCTTCCTGTGGGCCCTTTATGCCCAAGACTGATGCTAAGAGGGGTATAAAAAAAACTGGGGAGGAGAAGAGCATAGAGTGGGGAACAGGGCTGGGTGAGGGGCATTATAAAGGGAACAGTGGGGATAATGGTATAGAGATAACCATGGCAGAGAAAAGTACAGAGGGAGCAGTGCCAAAGAGGGATATATAGGGAACAGTGGTTAAGAATCATAACAAAGACAGGATGACCATAAGACACTAGTACTGGTACCAATGTGGCAAAATTAATTCTCAAGGCTTGATCTGGGTGTCGGTCAGTGGTGAGTGGCTGCCATCCAGATCCGATGTCCAGGTATTCTAGGCCAGCTCTGTGCATAGTGTTGCTGCTGAACATGCAGTGGGGAAGCTTAAGACTAGAGAGCAGGCTTCAGGGACAGACAGTTTTGTGTGATCCATAAAAACAAACTCTTAGACCCTTCAAAAATATTTTTTTTATTATTAAAACAGAATTTATTAAAGCAACCAAAAAAATTAATAATACAATCTAAATAACACACTAATACAAAAATGGAGCCTTTGACTAAGTATCCTGTGTAACTGAAAACTTGGTAGAAGCTCTTTTATTGTATATTATTTAGACAGTTATTATTTATTTATTTATTGGTTGCTTAACATTTTTTTATTATGTATTAATAAAAAAAATAACAAGTCTGTGATTAATTCAGACCTACCTAGCTTAAATTTTTTGAGTATGTTACAGCTTGTAACACTTGTGTATGATGTTGCGGGTATTGTAATTGTATATTATTTAGACAGTTATTATTTATTTATTTATTTATTTATTGGTTGCTTAACATTTTTTTATTATGTATTAATAAAAAAAATAACAAGTCTGTGATTAATTCAGACCTACCTAGCTTAAATTTTTTGAGTATGTTACAGCTTGTAACACTTGTGTATGATGTTGCTGGTATTGTATTATGTACATGCGTCTCTTCCTTTTTTTACATTTATTGTTTGAACTTATTACGTGCCTCAGGGGTCCCACATATTGGTTGCCCAGTGGCTCCCACAAACCTTAATCCGGCCCTGGGAGGGGGTTCTATCTATCTATCTATCTATCTATCTATCTATCTATCTATCTACACTTGCTGATAGAATGTGGGAGCTTGTAGTGCAGCGGTCAGAGTAAATAAGCACAAGGAATTTGTCAGAGTACACATGCAACAGGAATATGTTAGAGTAAACAGGGACAAGTATAACTGAATAACACAGTGATTCAGGAACATTTCACTATGTTACTTGTTGCACTGGCACAGGTGGGACTGTGCCAGCGCTTTAAATAGAGATTGCGTAGTGCTAATTGGCTGACCAGTAGTCAGGGTAACAATGCATTCAGGTTTTTGCTGAGCGGTCAGATAGCTGCATCCGCGATGGCCACTGCAATGAACCAGACCACCACGAGGCTCTGGTTCAGCAATAGACCAGATTTCAGGAAACGCTGGGGAAGCGAGAACCAGTAGGCCGCGCTGGAGGTCCTGGACCAGCCTGGCTGGCAAGACCCAGGAAAAGGCTGCGTCTGTTTTCTGTTTTGTGACACTATTATGTGTTGTTCCAGGACTCCATAATTGTATAAGGGTATACAATAATGAAAGAAATGTAAATAATTAACAATGTCCAAGGGTAATCTTATAATGAGATAACCCTATGCATGAAGTCCAATTAAGGCGGCATACAGGTATATATAAGACTAAATATGGATAAAAATCTTGATATACATTTCAGTACACTGGATATTCTAGGAAATTTGTCTCCCCAAATGGCGATACAATAAGGAGAAACAATAACAAATGTTAGAAACACGTGGGTCTATTTAATATAAAAAGGTTTACTAGAAATCTTAAAACGGAAAACTGAATATACAGGCCATTCATAAAAACAAAGACTAATAATAAGAAATCCGGTAGAAGATAAATGAAATGTCAGTAGCAACAAAAGTCTAGTAATATGTGAGTGAAGCCAATACTGATTCAAGCTAGGCTGTGGAGCAATAGGTATATAATGGTGATATAACCATCTACCTATTGCTGCACAGCCTGGACCTGGAGTAATTATCTGGAATTAGTATTTCCAATGCAAATCTTGGGACCTTAGGCGAATTCATATCATCTATTTCTTGCTAAAACACAGCTCTGGCCCGGTACGAGTATCTGGTGTCAGTTTTTACAATGCTAATCCAGGGACTACCAACAGCTGTAAGTTCTGTCCTCTGCTATTCCAGCTTTTTATATTTCTGACTTGAATCAATATCGGCTTCAGTCACATATTACTGGTTCTGCTGCTACTGACATTTCATTTATCTTCCATTGGATTTCTTATTCTTCATTATTGTTGTCACTATATTCCATTCATATTGACTATACAGTATTATTTCAGTAACAGAGCGGCATTAGAGACAATGGGATAGATCCAGAACTATGTTTGCAATACGTTTACTCGTGTAGCGTATTTACGCGTGCGTACTTTCTATACACTCCCCTTGTATGTACGTATTTTGTCCAAGATACGCTTTTCAAACCCTACCTTAACTTTAGCCAACATAACTGATGTGATCCGCACACGTACGTATGGGCAACACGTATTTACGCAGCTAAGCACGCCCATACTGTACACTTTAAATACAAACCCCGCCTACATAACGTTTCAGATGTATTTTAGTCAAACGTAAAATTGGTACGCCCACACGTAAGTATTTCCGTGACACATACGTGAAAGGCCCATACGTTCATCACATTTATGCTACATTACGGTGCGTATTTTCTATGGTGCGCATGCGCAGTACTTACTAAAAGGCGATTTTATGTCTCCGCCACACGTAAATTCGCTCCCAAATGTTGTTCTGCATCTGGGCCAATGTTGCAACTGTGGTAAAATTTACTTTGTTTCCATCAGACATCTACAAGCCGTATGAGTATTATTACTCCAGGGCAGGAGATTTCCAATTTATCTTATTGGCGTCATTTATTTGATATTGTTTATATTCTTCTTTCATATATAACTATTTTTGTGTATTGATTTTATTTACATGGGTTGCTTTTATTATACATTTGTTAAGGGTAGTGGTTTTCCCCATTAGAGCGGTGTTTTGAGCAGATGTTTTATAATTGAGTAATATTACAACCTATCTAGAACCATGCGCCAGTTGTGAAGCTTACACCTACTACGTTATACACCTCTAACACTACTATGGGCAATATTAGGCATCCCTGAGCCATTCCTTATATTTACAATAGAAAGCAGAAAACTACTACTGATAGTCTTTGCAGTAGCCAAAAAGTGTATATTGCAGCAGTGGATGCAGGTGTCCCCTCCGACCAATGTATTACGCATGGATTGGTTAGAGGCTTCTATGTAGAAAAAACAAAGCTTTGTGGAATCTGGGAAAGTTTTATTGATATGCTTCCAGACACAAATAGGACAAGAATACAATAATGTTTCCAAAGTACGCATTGGTATGAACTTCGTGTGTATGTCAACAGAACATCTCGCTGAGAGATGATCTCTCCTAAATGACACAGAATTATTACTATTACACACATTCGAAATAGGAATTTTATTTGAATGGACGGATAACTCCTAGAACTGGTCATTTATTTACACTAAGACGTATTACATATAGATACGTTGTTTTATACACTTCTGTATACTAATTCACAGGCAGGAAAATCTGTGAAAAGTTGTATTTTAATGTACTTCTTATGGGACATTGTGCTGATTGAAAAATTGTCACCTGAAACGTGTGGCACCCCTGCAGTGCGCGAGGGCTATAGCTGGGAGGCAGTCAGCTGATTGGTGAACAGGCAGCGCGAGGGGTGAGTGATGGTGTGAGGCTGTTGCTAGGCAGCAGCCTGTAAACAGAGGATGCTTGCTTCCAGAAGGATCTGGAAAAACCGAAAAATCGGGAAAAACCATTGGTGTTAGGTGACTTAGGAGGAAGGCAGTGACAAGAAGCAGCAGGTGCAGTGAAGGAGACAGCTGAGATATTGGAAAGAGCTGTGGTAATGAGAGAGCCTGAGTGTGTGCAGTAAAGGGAAGGAGACAGCAGAGAAATCGAGAGCTGGTGAAAGCAGTGAAAGAAGTGCTGAGGGGGAACAGTAATGGAGTCATTGTGTTAAGGTGTCGGAGGTAACGGAGAAGCTGAGGAAAGTGCTGTGAAACGGTGAGGGCGCGTTGGAGTTAGTGAAGTGAAGAGGAGAAGATGTGAGGCAGAGTGTGGAGATTTACTAGAGAGCTAGAGTTAATGGAAGAAATCGGAGGCGGTATTGGTGTGGAGGTGCAGAGGTGCTGGAGATAGTGTTGTGAGGCAGGGGACGCATCAGAGGTGCTGAGAGACGACAGGAAAGGCGCTGTGAGGCTGGCGACGCATTGGAGGTGATAGAGAAACCTCAGTGAGAAGCTGCAAGATAAAGAGAGAGCATCGGAGGTGATAAAGAGTGAGAGCACGTTAGAGGTGGCAAAGAGGCCGCGGTGAGAAGCTGCAAGACAGAGAGAAAGAGAGAGAGTGTGCAACAGAGGTTGTGGAGAGAGACTAAGAAGTTGCAGAGAAAGCATTATAAAATAGATCAGCAGTGGAAACAGAGGTATTGAGAGAGTAATAGAGAGTTTGTGAGGAGAGTAGAAAAATTGTTGAGTATTGTTAGGATAGATTGAGACATCGTTGAGAGACTATTTACTTGATGCAAAGACTGTGAAAGTCTTTGTTATTTTTATTGAATTGATAGTATGTAAAGAATTTTATTAATTAAATGAATTTTTTGTGAATAAGGTTAATTCATGAAATTTCTATAGGCTGGGTTAAACTCAAAACTAAACAAAATAATTCATTGTTGATGTATATGACTAATTAGATTAAAATACCGCTGTAAGTATTTTTAAAAGGTAGTTTTATTGGTTTAAAAGTATTTGCAATTATCTTCTAATAATTACTTTACTGATAAACAATTTAAACCTATCGAAGTAGTGAAAATTACTAGCTGAATTGCAGAGTGTAAAATAGACCTTGTGTTGCAATGTTTAACATTGTTGCTACTAATTGTATCTGATATATTGTGAATATTTTGTTTAACACTGTGCTTATTGATACTGTTGCTTTTAGTGATATTTTATTCACTGTGCAAAATATTGGAACATAATTATTATTCATGTTCTGAGCATCAAAAGTAAAAAAAAGTTTTCATCATATTCATTTCGAAGAAAATTTTAAAAGTAAAATAATTTTTTTAATAAAATGCTGGTGTGCAATTATTCAAAGTCTCATAACGTTGCTTACACCTCTCTGCCATCCACTAATACCACTAATATCGACAGAACCTGTAGCCCTTACCACCTGGGCATCACAAACGGTCTTTATCTCTTTAAAACAAAGTGTTCACCATTTACAAAGCTATGATCGCCATGGAAAGCATGGCGATCATCAGCTTCCGCATGCCCGCTCCCTGACCTGCTCTAATGAATGCGGGCTGGCTGATCGCTGTATTTAATAAGTATCAGCACAGATTTTAACCATCCGCACTGATACTATATGTAACGCCATCTGAAGATAGTAGAAGTAGTTCAGCTGTCTCCCCATATATCCCCCTTTTCCACCCCCTAATAGCTATTATTATAGTGTAATAGGGAGACCACTGGAATGTCTATATAATTAAAAAATATAAAATATTTTTTTTGTGTGTGGGTTTTTTAAAATAATAAATAAATTATTTTAAATATTTAAATATAATCTATAATTTAAATATATATTTTGCCCTCCATAATCACCAATGGTGTTCCTTGTTCATGTGAGCAAGGAACACCAATGGGTATTCCGGTGGGCAAAAGCAGGAAAAAAATAAAATAAAGGAAAATAAAGAAGTAAGCTTACCTTCCCTGTGCGCCGCGTCTTCTCTCTGAAGTTAAAGTACTAGCGCATGTGTACTGTAGCAAACTTTAGGGACTTAAAAACTTTAAAGTTCCAAAAGTTTGCTACTGCACATGCGCCGGGACTTCCCCACACACATATATAGATATATAGCTATATATACACAACACATACGATATATGGACAAAAGTATTTGGACGTCTGACCATTACACAAACAAGGACTTTAATGACATTGGCACAAATCCAGACTTACTAACGACAGCTAATCTACGTGTGCTGCATGCATAAATCTGGCTGTGGGAACGTGCTGCACATGCACACGGCAGATATTACTCATCGTTACTCTAATTGTATGTAACATGTATGTAACTCTGTACGAAAGGTTGTGATATCGCTATGCAAGCTGATTATATGTATTGTGGGTGGGGGAGCATTTAAATAGTACAGTATGGGCTGGGTTAGGCACTAATGTACGACAAGGCAATAGGTACGACCAGAGAAACGCAAGGAAAAGTTAAGGTGGGGTTCTGAACACATAAATCATCTACGTTACTAGCATGCGAGGGGAGTGCATTATAATTAGTAGTGCATAACTTGGGAAGACTTTGGTACTTGAAACGACCTTAAGTCTGGATCTGGCCCATTGTATAAAAATATATATACTTTGGAGTTGGTCCCCCATTTGCAGCTATAACAGCTTTTACTCTACTTGGAAGGCTTTCCACAAGATGGTTGAGTGTTTCTATGGGAATTTGTGCCCATTTATTCTATAGAGCATTTATGAGGTCAGGCACTGATGTTGGATGTGAAGGCCTGGCTCACAATCTATATTCCAGTCCATCCCATAGGTGCTTAATGGGGTTGAGGTCAGGGCTCTGTGCATGCCAGTCAAGTTCTTCCACACTGAAATCATCAAACCATGTCTTTAAAGTCCTTTCTCTGTGCACTGGGGCACAGTAATGTTGGAATAGAAAAGGGCCTTCACCAAACTGTTGCCATATAGTTGGAAGCATAGCATTGTCCAAAATGACTTTGTATGTCGAAGCATTTAGATTGTCTTCACAGGAGATAGGAGGCCTAGCCCAAACCCTAAAAACAGACCCCCACCATTATCCCTCCTCCAACAAACTTCACAGTTGGCAAAATGCAGTAAGGCAGGTAAGGTTTTGCCTACATTCACCAAACCCAGACTTGCCCATCTGATTAAACAATGTGTACACAGAACTATCTGTGCCTAATTACAACCAACAAAAAAATTCTATATAATTAATATATCCTAATATTTGAGGCTGCTGTCCCACAAACGGGTCTGGAGACCATAATGCAAACACAAGAGCAAGAGAAATAGATAGTAGGCAGTGCCAAAAATATATAATGATAAA
>WWET01005107.1:5604-16925 GCA_011038615.1 Limnodynastes dumerilii
TCCCCATCATGTGCATCCAGCCCCCCTCAGTATTCCCCATCAAGTACCTCCAACCCCCCTCAGTATTCCCCACCATGCTTCTCCAGCCTCTCTCCTTTTTACTTACCTTTGTATCCCGCTTTCCTTCCTCCTCCACGGCGCTCTTCTTACTTCTCATTTGCCGACTCTCCTAGCTCCGCAATGGCTGGTGTTTTCTGGCAGGCACATCGTGAACAGCGCGTCGGTGATGTCATCTGGAGCATTCGCAAAGCACTCTTAGGGACAGAATTCGAATTCGAAGGTTACCTTTTCAACAAGAAATTCTCAGAGACAGACCCCCCTCTGAAAAACCTTGGAAATTATATTTTTGCTCTTTGAATTGTTTATAATTTGCTTCTACATATATACAGTCCTTCAGATACAGTACATATACTTTACCCACACATTATACCCCCACCGTACCCACATAATATTACACATTACCCCCACCTCACATGCTAATATTACACATTACCCCCACCTCACATGCTAATATTACACATTACCCCTACCTCATATGCTAATATTACAAATTACCCAGACCTCACATGCTAATATTACACATTACACCCACCTCACATGCTATAATTACACATTTTCCTCACCTCACATGCTATAATTACACATTATCCCCACCTCACATGCTAATATTACACATTACCCCCACCTCACATGCTATAATTACACACTACCCCCACCTCACATGCTATAATTACACTTTAACCCCCAAAAGACTTATAAGTCTCTTACCTGTTTTGTCTTCCCTGCTCTTCTTCCTCCCCCTTCCGTCCTCGGCGTTGCCTCTTCTTCTAAATGACGCTGACGTGACTATGTCAGCGTCATGCTGATAACGGTGGTACACATACACAGTGCCCGGACCGCTGCGTCCAGGCACTGTGTATGTTTTGCCATAGCATGTGTACAGTGTCCAGAAATAATACTATTTCTATAGTTACATTAAATTTAATGTAACTCTAGAAATAGTATTATTCCCGGACATTGTATTATGTCCAAGAGAAAGGGGTGATTTCTTCTACCTATTTAGACTTCACCCCCACTCCTTCCTGTTTCAGAGCAGTAGGTAACTTCAGCCTGTCCTCAAGTTCTCTTGTGCGTCATTCTGACCCTCTGAATGTCTGTACTTGTTTGGTATCCACTTCTCCTTTTCTTGTGCTTGTGTTTTACTTGTGATTCCTGACCCTGGATATCATTGCATTGCATTCCTTGCTCCACCATCTTGCATTAATTTTTCATCTCTTTCTCTGTACCTTTACGCTGCACCCAACAGCTATCCCGATGGCCACTGCCTTCTGCTGGCCTGCTGTCAAGCCCATCCCTACTATCTGGGGATCTGCTGAAAACCTGGTCATAAGTTAGACCTCTGTTCAGTGCATACCATCTGGTCTGTCTGTGTGTGAAGCATTACACACAAAATTTCAATCCGTTTTTGTTCTTTACACATTATGGTCCTGATTCAGAGACTGAAAATAAGAAAGGAAAGTTACCCCTGGGCAAAACCATGTTGATTTCAGGGGAGGCCAATTATATCCATTGCAAACGGGGGCCGTATTCAGAGATCTGTCTTGCGGGAAGTTCCATGCGTATTTTTAGGATCGGTTGAACTGCGCATGCGTAGTAACTAAATTTACACATTCTACGTTGATTTTACGCACGGAATTCCATTGGGCACGGACTTGACAAACGCACGTGATAAAATATATACAGAGGGGTGTGGTTATAATCCGTCCAGAGACAGATAAGTGAAAGTGGGTGGGGGGGGCATTTAAATGCCCATTTGAGGGTGCAGTAAGGGGGCAGTTAGTTAGATGCGCACATATGAAAATATTGTACACTTGGAAATGCACACTTAAAGATAAGGGTGGTCGTTGCTCTCGTAAGTCACCGTCAACCCGTCCGTGTGAGGGGAGTATCATGGGTGTTGCCTAGCAACTTGCGTATAATTGTGTACTTTTAGCAAATGGATCTCTGAGGTGGCATTTCCCAGCCCAAGTCTAATTAGCAGTGTAAAAGTAAAGTCTAATTAGCAGTGTAAAAGTAAAGTCTAATTAGCAGTGTAAAAGTGTGCAGTAGGAAAACACTAAGATATATCCCTGCATGCAAAGAATACAATTAACTTGACTCCCCCTGAACTCAACATGGTTTTGCCCAGGAGTAACCTTCCTCTCTTGCTTTCGGTCTCTGAATCAGGTCCTATATGAGTTAGGTTCTTAAGCTCCTGATGTCCTGATTGTGGTTCCCCCTGTCAAAATATTTTCTCCAGAAATCCTAATTTTTACAAAATTGTAGAATTCTTTAAAAATTGTTGATTGAATAGAATATTTTTGCCTGCAATGAAGTTAGGGTGAACGTTAGACAAGATACCGTATTCACAGTTAAGAAGATAAGAACGAACGGATTTGCAGTTATATGCATGGAAGGCCATAGACAGCCTTATCTTCCTGTGTGTATGTCTCTTCTTAAGTTGCTAAAGTACGCATGTATCTAACAAACCGCGCTCTGTCTGCCCCATTTAAATACGACCATGTTTCTATGTTTCTGTTTCTATGACCCCTCACCCACTTTTCTTAACGTCCTTCTTAACTTGGCCTGGCATGCCCCTTCTTACTTATCTCATTACAAGCTGGGTTGGGAATCTCTATTTTTAAATCCTACATAGATTGCGTAAATATGGCTACGCATGCAAATAGCAGCAGCTTCTTCACTGTGAATCAGGTCCGATGTCTCTAAATATTAGTAATATTTCAACAGTTTGACACAGATATCTTGCTTCTGTGGCTAGATAGATAATAATGAATCCTAATTTTTTTGTGTTTGTAAATCTAAACACAGGATGTGTGAACCCTCTATCAGGCATCTGCTGTGTCCTTGCATCCAAGTAAACACACCAATAACCATTCCCTCGCATATCCTGACCCATACCATAATACGAGATTAAAGTAATGAGGTTTGGATTAGAAAATCATCAATAAACAGAAGGGGTTGGAATTAGGTTTGCACCCTGTGCATGCTCATTGGTGAGTGTGAAACCAAGCTAATAGATTGGAATGCATTGCCAGCCATTCAGATGGTGAGACATGGTTTAAAGTTGCAAATTTCCTCTTAGTCTATTTACAGTCCAGACATTCTTTGTCTCTGCGAACCCATTAGGAATTTCTGTTGGAAGATGGAAAGCAGCCCTGGGCTTATGGAAGTCTGTCTATGCGTGTGGAAAGTTATGGATGCCTGGATAGTGAGTTCAAGTGCTATAAAATTGAGGTTTTATAATTGAAAGTTTGGATCAATATCACATACATGTCATGTGCTCCCTAAAACCACGTTCAGATTGCCACTGCCTAAAAAGCAGGCTTTTTAGGCAGGGGGCAGAATTTAGAAAATTTCAAAGTGGTGCGTTCAGACTGAGCTGAAAGCACCGGCTTTTTTTTTTTTGTTTGTTTTAGAAGCCGGCAGCAGGGAAAAGCCGGCAGCAGGGAAAAAAGACGCCTTTTTAGCTCAATCTGAACGCAAAAAGCCGGCTATTGAAAAAGCCGGCAAAAAACCTTCTTTTTAGCTGGGTCTAAGACCCGGCTAGAGAGACCCGGGGTTTGCGTTCAGATTGCCAAAAAAAGCCGGGGTTTTTATGAAACCCGGCAATTTCATGAAAACCCAGGTTTTTAGGTGGTAATCTGAACGGGGTATCAAGATACTGTACATCCATGTGGATGGTTTCTTTCATACATTTAGTCACTTAAAGTTAAATCATGTATTTAGATCTCTTTCATGTTTAAAATCAATAGCATTTATACAGAATGTTATTATATTACATAAATGTATGTAAAATAATGTGACCATTTGTGAGCTAATATGTTTATGAAGACAGGATTGTTATTGTCAATAATAATTCATTAGTACTTTTAAAGCCATTTAATAAGAATTAATCCATCTCACTATCTTAACTATACACAGCAGCAGAGAAAGCAGCCTTTGAAGACACTGTGGTGTGGAATGAGTTTTTTACTGGCCATAAACATATTTGTACTTTAATTACATTCACAGTGTAGCTGTATGTAAAGCAAAGCTGGGACATTGACACATTGACATACCCCTGACTGTTACCAGCTTTTCTCTGATATGCCCACTACCTACCTGTTTTTTTTTTACTCTTTACCCCTCAAGTTTTTCCCACACAAGCCACCTACAGCCCAGCAATACATCTTTTACATGTCATCTGCCCGTAGGCTTTTTACACACATATATAAGCTAAACAGTATAGAGGTCAGATGGCACTTCTTCTTTCTACCATATATACATGTTACAATGTAGGAAATATAGTCCAATGAGAGATGTACTTATTCACAAGATGGCTGATAGAAAATAAAGATAATTAAGGATGAATAAACAGACAATCACTCCTCCTGCATATTTATTGGTATGATTATTAGGGATCCTCATAGAATCTCAACTGATATATTAGGATGGGTCTTCAGAACAATGGGCCTGATCCAGAACAACGGTTCGGAGCGAATTTACGCGTGGCGGACACGTAAAATCGCTGTTTTGTACGTACTGCGCATGCGCACCAAAGAATATACGCACATTAACGTAGCGTAATTGTGAACGTATGGGCCATTCACGTATGTGTCACGTAAATACTTACGTGTGGGCGTGCCAATTTTACGTTACTCCAAAATACGTCTGAAATACGTGAAGTGTGCTTAGCTGCGTAAATTCGTTCAGCCCATACGAACGTGTGCGTATGACTGTGGTTACGTTGGAAAAAGTTAAGGTAGGGCTTGGAACGCGTATCTGTATGACAACCGTTGGAAAAAGTTAAGGTAGGGTTTGGAAAGCGTATCTTGACAAAATACGTATGTTCAAGGGGTGTGCCGAGGGGAGTGTAACGAATTTACGAGCACGAAAATACGCTACGCTAATAAACGTACGGCAAACGTAGTTCTGGATCTACCCCAATATTCCATAAAAGATTTTCACCCAAGAAACAAAGGAAACAATAATGGTGCTGCCAGTTCTAAACTCTCAATTATAAAGTTATCAGGATGCACCCACATTCTCCATGTCTTACATTTTTGCATATCAAATCGAGGCCCGTATTCAGAGTACCGAACGTTTAACATATACGTCCGATGTTTAGCGATTTTTACTACTGCGCATGCATAGTAATTTTTTAATGCAATTTACGTATCTTTTTCTTATGTAGATTGTATAAATGTGGTCTTCAGCGCATCACTTAGAAATCGGCACATAACTTACAAAACACGTAGTTGAGAATCCGGTCCACGGAGCTTAAATTGCATTTGGGTCTGAATCAGACATGATTGCTTGCACCTAGTTTCTTAGCATGTGCAATGCAAAATCACACTGAGATACACTACGCAAGTTAGCTCTAGATCGACCCCAGAGTCTCTTCAAGAATCATGGAATCACAATCTTCTGACTCTAGACTATTATAGAATATATATATAACCCAAAATTGGAACTCTCATTGTAAGAGTTAGGACCACTATGAGAAAAAAGGCCTTGATAGTGACTGGTGAATTATGATATAATTCAAATATGTGTAATGGACATTTCTTCATTTAATTTTACAGATAGAATGGAATATTCTGTTATTGGCTGTTACTGGGCATTTTCGTTCCTTTGTTTCTGTTAAAACAGATTACTTTGCCTTTCATGCACCTGCTTGCATTAACCTATAAACAACTACCATTTTATGTATTATATATATATATATCATAGGCGTATCTATAATGGGTACAAGGTGTGCAGTGCACATGGGCTCCTCAGAACATGGGGCCCTGTGGTATGCATCCTGCACCCAGGGTTGGCAGGGGAAGAGGGGCCATTCAGCATCTATTTATTTCCTCTAAGATCTTCCGGAGGGAAGAAATAGATGCCAAATGAGCCCCCCTTTCCATGCAACGGGTTTGTCCCTATTTGCGGGACAAAAAATGGGCGTGACTTACAGCACAGTTAGGCCCTGTCCCTTTTGAGGTCCATGAATTGGGACAGTTCTGTTTTAGGTGGGGAGACATATAGAAATCCTGCACAAGGGCCCCGTCATTTCTTAAAACACTCCTGTATAGAGAGAGAGAGAGAGAGAGAGCGCTTAGTGCAACACATTTAAAACACTGTAAATTATTATTTATAAATGGTTAATACATCTTTGGGTATCATTCCTACCACATTGTAATATCAGTCAGTGCCATAGTACTCAAACAAAAGAAGGGTTAAAAGACTTCTATAAGAAAGTTAATAATGTTATCTAAAGACAACTAAGTCAGCGAAAATAGTGCAAACAAAGCAGACTGCACTAATCTGCTAGAAAACTGCAATTCTTCTAAGCATCTTATTTCACAAGAACATACACAGAAAATAATAAAATAATAGAATGAACAATTGATCTCAATGTAGAAAACAACATTAAAGTCATCAATATATTAACTTAAGTAGTCTACACAGGATGCTAAATATGTCCATTTGGGGCTGGGTGGGTTACATCTTATAGGTTGGTGACTGGTGCAACCAAAAGATTTTATTTATTTATATTTTTCATTGATAAAAGAAGAGAATATCGGTACATGCCATTGAGTTCCACAGATTAGAAAGTGGTTATATCCAGGAACACATGGTATGGAGTGGAGAATTCATATACATTTAGAATAAACAGCATAGACTGGTTATTGGTTAGATTACTCTAGGGACTTTAAGGAATTTGGAAAATTTATGTTTTTTTAATAAAATATAGAGTAGCCCTGTTGTACAATATGCGCTAGTATGTATACTTGAGTGTGACATTTAATGGTTTAATCTTAGTTATCAGCATGCAATACATTCTTATATTTTTCACAATATATTATTAATAAAGAATGCATAAAAAATATCTTAATTTTTTATTTAATAGGTGTGGAAGTTTTTATGATTTAATATAGTATATTTTTAAATCTATCTTTTTTTTCCTGCAAAAAAACTGATTAATGATAAGCAGTTCAAAAATACATTGCTTTGTGGGCAAAAAAGTGAGTTGCATATCATATCCATAAAATATAAAATAACCTCGAGTAGTATAAACTAGTATTGCATCATCATGTTACTGTTATGTTTAAATTAAATTAGCTTATTTTGTCAAAATCTAAATTGCTCGGTATTAAAAAGACATTTTCTTGCTGTAGAATATTTTACAAATATATGTACCTAATATTTACAGCGCCCTACGCTTTACTTTTTAGGACCAAATTTCCAACCCAATGTATTTTTGGCTTTCTGAGAGCTTAGCATCTCATCGTATGTGAAAGAACAAAATTGATCAACAGTAATAAGATGTAAGTAATCAGCCATTTTGTTGTAGTTTTTTTATGGCAATTTTATAGTAGTTTTTTTTACATTAAATTCTGTTGATACATGTACAAATAAATTTTTTAAATACTATAATATTTAATGCTAATTAGTTATAACACCCACATTTAAGCAAAAGTAAATATTATCTTAATTTAAAAAAAGGAAAAAATATTTATTTAAAATATAAAGTTGTAAAATGATTTACTTTGCTTTTTGTACTGTGATTATATTATATACTGATAAGGTTATCTGGCTCAGTTGTGTCATAGGTTTAGTAGTATATTGATTGTCAGACACAGAGACTACATTACGTTGAGCAGTTAATCCAATAAATATTTAATGGTAAAATTGATATGATTTATCTTTGAATCCATAAAGCAACCTCTAGGGAGATTTAAATCTTCTATAGAAATTTTCTTTTTAACCTCAGGCAGTAAATCTTACTTTTTAATTGAATGAAGATTTATTTTATTAGCAAATTGCACTCATATTATAATATTAGACAGTTTTCCAAATATATTGCTAGTTAGACAAAGTTGATGTTATGTAAACTTTACTAAATTAAGACTTAATATAAAGATTGTATTGTAACAAGTAACATCTTTACAAGTATATCATTTCCTGAATGTCACCAAGACAATTACATTTTTATACAATGTTATTGAGGTTTTAATCTAATAAGAACGGAATCAAAATATTCTGTGAATATATAGTTACATTTATATTTTGATTTTTTTTATTTAATAAATATCCTTCAATCCTGGGAAACACTTTGAGAAGGTCTAGTTTCTTCTATTTTATCCCAGTTTTTTGTTTTGTTATTATTATATGTCTTAATGTGACAACTTCAGAAACATGGAAGGAAGTATTGCTTGTATTCTCTACATTATTTACCAAACTGGTTCCAAACTTCTAACATTTAGGTACTCCATCTGTATTTAAATAAATAACATTTAGGTACTCCATCTGTACTTCCATAAATAATTAGTACTAAACTTCCACTGAACTTTATAGCCCCAGGACAGGCAATGTTGTACTTGTGATGTGACCATACCCCCACAGTGTGGCAAGCGCTTCTAAAGCTTTAGGCTAAGCCATATCCCCTACCCCTCATGGCTGTTTATTACCATACTGACCAGTTGCAGATATGTGTTGTACTTTACTGTTTGCCACAGGAAAAAGTAATTTCTATTAGGATGGTTAAACCATTCCCATTAAATCAGGTCTGTACTGTTTACTAATTATAAACTATTAATGATACCCGACACAAGTAATAATGCTGCCAGTATAATATATGTGGATAACTATATATATATTGATGAATGTTTTCCAAGTCCTTGGCTGTAGTTACTTTTTAGAAGATTTTTATGAATGTATAGTAAACCTGAGACTCATATGAGGCATTATTATTATTTAGGCTTTTTTTTTAACATTGGCAAAGTCATGTACTGTATGCTATGAATATTCTGTTGAATAATACTCACCTTCTACACAGGTATATATGTAGGACTATAAAAGTCATTTTTTATGATGTTAAGTTCTTAAACATATGTTCATAATTGTTTCAAAAACAATTACTGGTCTTTGAATGTAACATTCTAACTCCAATATTGTACTGTACACCAAAAACCAAGATAAATAAACTCCAAGTTCTAACTTCCAATTCACTTCGGCCACTATACAAGTGATAATCTGTGATAGTTCCACTTGGTTGAAGTGAACATTTACATGTGGCGGTATGGACATTAAGAAGTGGCGGTATTGAAACATAGGGCTGGATGCAGACTTAAGTAAGTTCTTGAAATTACCATGTTGATTGCAAGGGGAGTCAAGTTAATTATATTCTTTGCATGAAGGGATATATCTTTGAATTGCTTACTGCACACAGATACTGACCAGCTTTACTATCACACTGTTGTTTAGACTTGGGATAGGAAATATCACCTCTCAACTCTAATACTGTTTGCAACAGATAAAATATGACTCCCCTGCAATCAACATGGTTTAGCCCAGGAGTAACTTATTTCAAGCACTTACTTAAGTCTGGATCCAGCCCATAGAAACATTAGAAGTGAATGAAGAATAATAGTTTTCTAATTAAAATAGTGGGAAAAGTGCTGGTATGGCATACTGCCGTGTCTGCTTATAAACACTGATAGATAGCAATTTCCTTCAGCCTTTATGTTTTTGCTCCAGAGAAAACACAAAATAAAAAAAGAAATAAAATAGGAAAAAGAAATGAAGAACCAAAAGTAGAGGTAGTGCATTATTGTTACTAGATATTTTACAATAATCATCCAAATCTTGATAAGAAAACTCTAAGGTCAACTTAAAAAAGCAAATGGTTATAAATCGGGGGGTGCCCTAAACCCCCTTATTTGAGTGCACTTACAGTGTGTGTTCTTGCCTATAAAGCATGTGAACCAACCAGGGGGTCTCTCTCCTGTAATAATACACTATTTTGTTTGCGTGTCTCTTTGCTATAAGGATAACTGCATATTTTAAAAAAGGAAGAGATACTTAGGGTTGGCTTACAGGCAAGAACACCCATTTTGAGTATACTCACATAGGATGGTCAGTAAAGCACTATGTTTTATGGACATTTTCTCTGTGAAATTGTCTTTGCCATTGAGTTATCATGATATGGGGGATTTTGTAAAACATCTAGTAATAGTATTGCACTATGTTTGGCTTTTTCCTCTTTTTTCCATTTTATGCATTTTTTTAGATTATTATTATTATTATTATTATTATTAATGTTTAATTATATAGTTCCATAAATTGTCCGCAGCGCTTTATAGAGAACATTAGACATTCACATCAGTCCCTGCCCCTATTGAAGCTACATACTACAAGCTGCAAGTTTCTTAACACATACACTCACAGATTACCATTAATTTAGTCACCTGCCAGCATGTTTTTAGAGTGTGGGAGGAAACTGGAGCACATGGAGGAAACCCACACAGACATGGGGAGAACATACAAACTCCACATAGATAAGGTCTAGTCTGGGAATCAAACTTATGACCTCAGTGCTGTGCTACTCACTACTGAGCCACTGCAGCAGTGTTGCTAAATAAACGTTTATTAGCTAGTATCCAGCAGTTGCTCCCAAGTGTGGTGCAGGGTTGATCAACTTACCTTGTTACACATATTTAAAAGACACAAATACTGTGTTATATAGTGTATGTATGGATATGGATGTACATGCCCATAAAACTGATGGTTTATGCCAAAAAATAAGCCTTGCGCTCTGTTATGATTCACATTGCTATTAAATTGGATGGCATACAGTAGCTACAAAGCATGTATAACTGAGAATGTCTGAGAACGTGAGAATGAGAATTAAGTACAGACCCTAAATAAATTTGTACTAACATTGTAATATCATTGAATCTGGATTTACTAACTGATGGTGATACGACACATGCACATGTTCAGCACTATATCTCAGTGATTAGCACTCACAACGCTGAGGTTATGAGTTCAATTCATGGATAAGGTCTTGTCTGTGTAGAGTTTGTATGTTCTCCCTGTGTCTGCATGGGTTTCCTCTGGGTACTCTTGTTTCCTCCAACACTCCAAAAACATGCTATTAGGTTATTTGACTGTTGACTAAATTAGCCCTTGTGTGTCTGTTTTTATTAGACTGTAGCTCCAATGGGGCAGGGAGTGATGTGATTGACAACTGATGGCGTTATAGAAATAAGCAATAACAAAAATGTGTGAGGACCCAGATCCGTCCTGGTACTAAATAAGATGGTGGGGCTGGACAGAGCAGAAAGCGGAAGTACTTCTGCGCTGTGGGAGGGGAAAAGTATGTAAATCTCCTTAACGCCCCCATTTTACGCTGGGTTGGTGTGGAAATATAAAGGTAGGGGTGAGCTGCCGTTAGTCTTTACAAGTGAGTGACCTACACTCGCCCCTATAAGTTTAGGATGCAGCAGGAA